>CAIGRQ010253028.1:0-10571 GCA_903798375.1 Fraxinus sp. D2006-0159 | reverse complement strand
TAAGGGCAAAATAGTATTTTAACAATAGAGACTATCATTGTTGACTAGGCAAAATCCACTATTGAGAGTATTCGATAAGAGATTAGGTAAAAAATTCGATACATGTAGCACTGTCCTAATTTGCCACCCTAACTTTTAACTGTACAAGCTGACCTTTTTAATCTTATGTCAGCTCTGAGAACATTATTATTAAGATAACCTATTTGTAAATATGGGTAACATCAATTATATTTAAGTTACAAATAACACAACATAACTTTAATATACATATTTTATTATTTTAATTTTCAATATTTTGATCTTTCTATAGGTGTTTGCAACAAGTTGCTTGAATGTCAAAATTTGTCAATCTTTTTAAATGATCGTTCGAGTGATTTCTCTGAGTTGATAGATGTAAAATAATGATTTCGAAATCTAAAGCAACTCCATTGAAGATCGAGTAAAACGGTCACTTTAACTTAATTCAAGCAAACAGATTATTCGCTAATCATAAATTGCCTTCATTTAGGGAAGATCTATATTGAATTAAAAAGATATTAAAAAGACAACATGGGCTTAAACTAATGACTACTATTTCATTTATTTAATTTTTTAAAAAGAAAAAAGACACATACGACACGCGCTTATGTTGTCTTGAGCAAGTCAATAGACGTGTACAGTTAAATGACAAAAATAACCATGATTAAATTATAATAATCAGATTACAGATGGGTAGTTTGGTAAACAAACATCAAACATTTCCTTTCATTCGAAGGTTTATAAATGGCCACAAAACAACGTGGTAGAAGACAAGAGAAGAACGGCTTCTTTGTAATTCTTACAACTGCCACCCATTAACCAGTGATGCTCCAACACAAACAAAACACATAAAAATAATCCTTTTTTTTTTTTATTGGTTTTCTTTTTCTCTTACATTTCAGTTCATTACCTTTAAATTATCCATTTCTTAATATATTTTTTTATATAATTTCAAGAATTCTTGTTTCTTGAAATTCTTAGATTGCTTTGTGTATCTTCCTTTTTTGTTTTTGTTTTTTTTTTTTTTTTTAATCCATCTGGGTTTTGTTAGATTTTTGTTGGGTTTGATCTTTAAATCCAGAAGGGGATATGTGGAATAAGTCAAGATTGACNCTTAGATTGCTTTGTGTATCTTCCTTTTTTGTTTTTGTTTTTGTTTTTTTTTTTTTTAATCCATCTGGGTTTTGTTAGATTTTTGTTGGGTTTGATCTTTAAATCCAGAAGGGGATATGTGGAATAAGTCAAGATTGACTGAAGGGGAATCCCCTTATTGTTCTAAGAAGACGGACGACATATTTGGGGATGCTAATGATGAGGTAATTAATTTTTCATTATCCATTGTTTTCTTGAAATTAATGTTTACACAAATTAAAATATGGGTTCATTTAAGGTTTTGATTTTTCCTAATTTTTCTTGTATGCTGACGGTTTTGGGAATTAGGGATTCTCTGGGTTTTTCCGTAGGTTAATTTGTTGTTGAAAGATGAACAAAAAATTTAGAATTGAATTTTCAAATTTTAAATTCTGGGTTTTGGGGTTCTATTGGAGAAAAAATTGGAACTTTCTTTTCATCGAAATACCGAAATTAATTTTCGGGGATGTTATCAATGCTTCTCTCTCGCTCTCTCGGTTAGCTTCAGTTTTACTTCCCTGTATATTGTTTCTTTAGCATATCCTTCTGAAGTCATGTGTAGTGATTATGTAATAATCCCTGTATTTCTCTTAGTTTTTATGGCCTGTTATAATGCTTTGAAGAATTTTATGGCAAAATTCAAGTTTTTTTCGATATGCAAAGTGTGGTTGAATTGGGGATTAGAGGGTATAATCAACAGGATTTTATCTTTATTTTCTTTTTTAATATACTATCTAATGCTTTCTAACAAGCATTCAATAGATGTTTGATACAGTAGTTGAATGGAGCAACCTCTCATTAAAATATGGAGTGTTTGTAGGTCTTGTTGATTACATATGCTCTATGATGTTTGTAATGAATGTGATTTTTAACTTGCAGGATTCAGGTCGAACCTCAAGCATGTCAAGATTAAAGTGTTTTATGCGCGGATTGGATATGAAAAGCTATCTCTTCCTTTTAGTGTTGGTTCCGATTTGTGTCTTTGTTATTTATGTACATGGACAGAAGATCACATATTTCTTGCGGCCTATATGGGAGAAACCTCCCAAGCCTTTCCATGATATCCCTCACTACTATCATGAGAATGTATCGATGGAAAATCTTTGTAAACTTCACGATTGGGGTATACGGGAGTATCCAAGGCGAGTATTTGATGCAGTCTTGTTCAACAATGAAGTAGACATCCTTAAAATACGATGGAAGGAATTGGCCCCATACGTGAATGAATTTGTACTACTAGAGTCAAATTCTACTTTCACTGGACTCGCAAAGCCTTTGTTTTTTTCCGCTAATCGAGATGAATTCAAATTTGTGGAGTCACGATTGTCTTATGGGCAAGTTCCGGGCAGATTTAAGAGAGGACAAAATCCATTTATTGAGGAAGCCTATCAGAGACTGGCTTTGGATTATCTTCTCAAAAAAGCTGAAATTCAGGATGATGACTTGTTGATAATGTCCGACGTTGATGAGATACCCAGTCGACATACGATTAATCTTTTGAGATGGTGTGATGGAATACCTCCAATCCTCCATCTCCGGCTGAAAAACTATCTGTATTCTTTTGAGTTTCCTGTGGATAACAATAGCTGGAGAGCTTCTATTCACAGATATCAATCTGGGAAGACGAAGTATGCACATTATCGACAGTCTGATGACATTTTGGCTGATGCAGGATGGCATTGTAGCTTTTGCTTCCGACGCATTAATGAATTCATATTCAAGATGAAAGCTTACAGCCATTTTGACAGGGTTCGATTTTCTCATTTTCTGAATCCTAAAAGAGTGCAGAGAGTTATTTGCAAGGGGGAAGATTTATTCGATATGCTGCCAGAAGAGTACACTTTCAAGGAGATCATAGGGAAAATGGGACCTATTCCCCATTCATATTCAGCCGTTCATCTCCCAGCATATCTACTGGAAAATGCTGATAAATATAAATTTCTCTTGCCCGGAAATTGCTTAAGAGATAGTGGCTGAACTATACGGACGCTTTTCCAATTCTCTTATGAAAGTTTGAGGTTTGCTTCCTGGAAAATTCGTTGACCAATTGGTGATTGCAGTGCGTCATGTAATTGAATGGCCGCAATAATTGCATCATTATTTTTCGCAGATGTTTTGAAAAATGGATGCATTCTCGGAACTTTAGAGGGAGTCGTGTATATAAATTTTCTTAGAGCAAGAGTTTTACTGTGATGGGAACAATTACTTTGGGCTCGGGGTCCTCGTAGTTCTTCGTATGAAACATCATATGACCAACTTATAGAGCTCCTTAAAAAAGTTCATCCCGGTTTCTGGGGATTTTTTTGACATGGGAATAATCTTTATTGTTTTTGTGTCATGCAATGTTCTGATTTGTAATCAGTAAGGTTCTTATCTATGACGAAGCCTAACATTGTTCTAATTTTCTCAGTTTTGTTGTTATAATGCATTTTGCCTGTTTGTTCTCTGTCTCTTGCCTAGAATTTGCATATACTTGTTAAGAATGATAATATGAATAGAGAATCCGATGCCCTTCATTGTTTATTATGTTTGGTTACTCCTCAAGGTTGGCTTGTCTGTTAATCATTCAGTACCACTTATGTGCTAATTACATCATACAACTACTTTTGATTGTCCCTTTTTTAGATGGTTATCATAGACTTGAATGGCATATCAGATTTGCTCGTCTAGATTGGACTCGACTAGTGAAGAAAAAGACGTAATAAGATTTAGCGCTGATGATGTTTAGTCCAGCATATCAAACATGTCAAAAGAATAGTAAATTTTAGTATCTTGTTAAAGACGATTTGGGATTCAGACAGTTGGGGCAACCTCTTGTTTGGTCGACATTAAAATTTTTAAAATTTCTTTTTTTTTTTTAATTTTAACTACACATTCTCTAAGGGCGTGTTTGAATCGGATTAAAATTTGATTTTAATTTAAGTTAAAGTCAAACAGTAAATATCAACATCTTTCATGGGTTTCACGTCTTTTCAGCCACGCATTTCAAAAATTTCTATCAAAATCTACTAAAAATCTAATTTTAATCTACACTAAATATCCTCTAAATAAAATAATATTGCACGTAAATTTTAAAAAATTCATTATTTTTTAACCACATATTTTCCCATCAACCACTTCCAAAATTTTTTATAAATTCTCCAAAATAGGGCCAAACAATGACTTGGTTCAGGTGTCTTGTGAGGAAGTGTCAGGTTTATTCGGACAAGGTGCTCATTGGCATAATTGCTTGTTTTATATATGTTGAACCTGAGTTTAGTTTAAACTTGAAAAGAAAGGTTTGCTTAAAAAGTTGAAAGATCCTCAAGGGATCAAAGAATAATGCCACATTTTCAAGGCTTATATACGTGTNAAATTGAAGGAGACTTTTTTTTTGAGTAATAGAATTATTCTTTTTTTCCCCCTATATTATGAAATGTGTTGCCGGCATATTTCTAGAGCAAATCAGGGGAAACATGCTCTGAAGTTTTCCTTATAAAAAATTTGCTAATATTTTTTTTATTCGCAAATCAGATACTTCCTCTACATTATTAAAAGAGGGAAGTTTCTGCCACTATTCCTAAGCCATTTGGCCACTTGAACTGAGCCGTTTTCGCCTAGCTGGTACGTAGAGCCGTTTGAGCCGAGCCATGGGAGATTTTTTCTGAATTTAGTGTCCTCCTTTTGTCCTTTTACATTTCTTTCTCCATTTTCACACACAAACTCCCATACCCCTCCATTCTTCACTCATCTTCTTTCTCTCTCTCGATATTTCTCTCACTCACACATTTTCCCTTTTCATTTTCTCCCTTCTTCGCCTCTATTTCCTTCTTCGGTTCTGATTTCCTCTCACTCGAAAACAGGGAGTGCAATTTTTTGTGTTGGTATCCCATTTATTACCTCGATCTAGAAGGAACAAGAAGATCTTAGGTAGGCGTTCGACTATGTGTGATTTTCTTCCGGCGATTCGAGATTTTTTTTTGGAGTTATTTTTTATTGATGTGGATTTTTTTTCTTCATTACTTTTCCTCATTTTTACAGGTGTGGTGAGTGAATGAACCGAGCATGTCATATATGAGCACATCGTTTCTTTTTTCAATGAAAATTCCATTTTGCAACTGTAGGGTTTACCATTGTTTGTAATTGTACTAGCATTCCAATTCCTTTTATGTTTCTATCATTTTTCCTTTATTTTCAGCTTGTTGAATGTGGATTTTCCTACGCGTAGAGCATCAATTTCAATTCTTCTATATCAAAAGGTAAGTATTGCTCATTTGGCGTTGAGGAAGATTTATGTTGGGAATGTGCCATTTGAGATTTCCTCTGAGATATTGTTGGGGATATTTTCCATGTATTGTGAGATTGAGGAAGGACCTATAAAGTTTTATGGCAATTTCTGAGTATTTAGCTTTTCAAAGATCATTGTTAATTTTACAAACAATTTGCCTCACATTCATTAAAATTTCCCTTTCACGTGCATTTTTTTTTATGGGTTTCAAGAAAAAAAATGGTTCAATCAATAGGTTATCTTTATCATTCAACAAATTTTGAAGAGGAAAAAAATGGTGATTTTGTAGATTTTTATACGTGGAAACTGTTACATAAGTGGTATGGTGTTCAAATGTTTCCCATGTTACTAATTTGTAAAATTTATATTCCTGCATAAGGAAAGTTGGAATTTGTTTAACCGTTTCAGCATTGTAGTGCAAGAGATTTGGTTTGCAAATCTACAATTCTTTTCTGGAATAACTAGAAGAGTATTTGCTTACTTTGAGGAACTGGAATATCATGGTTTAAAAGGTTCTTTAAATGTTGTCATTGAATTTCACAATGTATGAAGCAAACATGTTGATTGGTAGTAAACCAAATCTTACTTTAGTTTTGATATATGTTAATTAGAATGGTTCTCCATTTTTTAACTTTTGTTCTTTATCAGGTAGGGATTTTATTGATCCTTGCAAGTACAAAGGCACATCCAATTATGTTCACAGAAAATATTTGGATCATTGGCATGATGTGAAGGTACGTGTACTTATTAGTTGCTGTGAAGTTATTCTTGGATTAATCTTCTCTTTGTTTGTAGTTTTCTATTGACCAATTTGCTTCATTATTATATTGGAAAGTGCCAAAAGACTGCATCTTTTGTTATTCTTATTTACTTTATTATCATTTTCGGTAGAAGCGAATTTATCTTGCATTCATTATCAGTAGTTCTTTTGTGAAACTGAAATATTAACATATCAAAATGTTCAAGCATAGGATTATGGGGAGCATTCTCATCCTCCATTTGTTTATATAGTTTGTCAGAGTAGAAGTTACCTCTAAATTGCCCAAATGTTAGTTCTAAGGTCTGATAAGAAGAATAGGAAACCAAAAGGTTTTGCCTTTTTTGTTTATAAAATTGGGGAGTCTACAAAAGCTTCATTGATTAAACCCATGAAGACTATTGGTGGGCATCAAATGGTTTGTAAGTTTGGCCAACAAGATTGTCATAAAGATAAGGTTCTTAAGCACAAGATGATTGGTCAGGTACCGTTATGGGATATCCCCATAATACATGAAAATGAAGCACCACATATATTTCCTTGCATCGATCTCATATATGTTTTTGATGTTTTGGTGGAAAACTCATTTTTCTACGGAAATTTTGGTATGGAGCAGAAAATGAAACTTGTTGTCAACATGGTACTAAACAGGTAATGATGCATTTATTATTATAACCCCTTACTCTGCATAAATTGCATATCCTGTCTCATCATAAATTTAATTTTTCCTTAAATCAAATAATACTCAAATTATGACATTACAAACCATCATGTCCATGGATATTCTCAAGACCAACTGACTCCATTTTCTTCATCAGCAATAGATGAACCAGAGAAGATGCAATAGGAGGGGATGGAACTGAGATCAAAATCTGTAAATATAATATTGCACATAATGTTTAGTTGTTTACCAATCCAATATTTTGTTTTTTCAACTGTATTCATGATTTCTTTTAATGTTTTACTAACCTGATCTACTTGAATTCTTGGAGACTTTTTAACGTTGTCCTATATCTAATCATGCTTTTTTTGGATCTACTTGCTTTGAATTCCATTTGTTATTCTGTTAGAAATACTTATGGTTTAGTTTGGAAATATACCGGCTTTTGTCTTGGCATCAATATCTGCCTTGGCAGCTGGTGTCATTGCAATTAACATGCTTCCTACTCTTAATAGCAGTTCCTACAAACCAACTGGCTTCCACTTTGGTTGATCAAATATTCTCTCATGAATTTATATACTCTATTATTAACTGTCATGGCCATATAAATTGGTCATGGAGCATCAGAGACTATCATGATTTATTCTCTATTTTGTGATATTATTTCATCAGCTTATGTCCTACCATCGAAAGACATATATATCTTTATTTGAAATTAAAAAAATTCTCAAGAGAATATAACTCATAAGTTGTTACTACTTGATAAGAATATTTGAATAATCTCTTATCCAATTTCTGCAGGAGATTGCCATGACTCTTCCGGACACAAAGATAGGTGTGTCACTGGAGCAATTTATAACTATACCAAGCAACTTGAGTCAGCTTTTCATGATTCTGATTCATTAGGATTAAAATGTAAGAAACAATAATTAGTTGGTTTGGTGACACCATGAAAATTGGACACTCATTTTTTTTAATGGCCGACAACTTGACAGAGGCACTCATGTTCTTATCTCATTTTGTTGGTGATGTCCATTAGGTCAGCTCATCTTTCATAGGCCTAAATATTATTTGAAGTATGAAATTGATAGTGCAAATTAACAGAGATTGTAGAAAAATCCACTTAACAATTTTAAAGTGACATTTGTATTGAAAAAAAGAATGAAGGAACACGGGTTTTGTTGAGAAGCATTGACATTTGAAATTTTCTTTAGCTCATCACTTGAATTTTACTCTATGGAATGAAAAACTTGTTAATTACGATATTTGGCATATAAATGATTAGGAAGTTTTATATTATGGTTCTTAAATCTACTTTCTTTTAACATCAATACTGTTATGATATCGCTCCTTGATATTTACCAAGTGAAATGTTGGGCATGTAATGCATGAATATTGACCATTGCTTGTACTGTAAGGATTAAAATGACATTTTATTGTGAAAGTAAAACCTTCAGTTCTTTTATATTTTATGCACTTAACCCCCTTAATGGTAATTTATTTAACCAATGTATGAACATACAAGAAGTCTTATTTCATGCTAGAACATTTCTCTAGGAAATATATATGTAGTCACAATTGTCTGAAAAATCCATTTTGGCTGGCAGCCACTACATGTTGGTTTTATTGGAGACAAGGGTGGAAACACAATAAAAGTCCGTTGGTACACGAGGAAAACTAATTTGCACCATGTAAGTTGTGTAACTTTGGCTTCAAAGTTTTGAACATCATCCATTTTCCTACACATATTTTCTCGAGTAAGCAACATAGGTTCAAACTTTCGAGATCAACGATACTGATATTCTGTCCAAGTGATGAGATACAATCTGGTATTTCTTTCCATAACAATCAAGTGGTCTCTGCCATTTTTTGAGCCGCTTTCTTTCTACTTTCTAAGTATGAGCACTTCCTCCTTCCTGCATGTGACATCTCCACTCCCTTTTGCATCCCCCCAAAATGTTATTGTTTCAGGCCTTTTATGAAATCAAATTATCTTGAGAAAGGATTTTGCTTAAACTCTCAAATTCATTTTCTAAGATGATTCTCATAAGATGCTGTTGAGTTTGGATTTATTGATGCGTTTGGTCCATATAATTTTTTGCTTACTTTTAATGCTATTTTATTTTGTCATGTTTACATTATTGCAGGTATGGGATACTACGATAATTGAATCATCCATGAAAACATTCTATAACAAAGATCTCAATGAAATGATTCAATCTATTCAGAGCAATATCACCGTAAGATTCAAATGAATCTTTCTATTGCATTTGTGAATAAGACATATTGCAGGGTCTCAGATGTAACAGAAACAAAGATGCCTCAAATATTTATGTTGTCTTTTCAAAATGTCATTTAGAACACCTTAAATATTTTTTCTGAAGAATATTTACTTAATGAACCTTGTCGTTTCCATAGCGTCTATAAACACTGTTGGCCAGATTCTGAAATTGTGAGAGATTTTATGCAGTCCATGCTTTTATCATCTTTTTCCTTCTCTGTTTTTAACTGGCAATAGGATGATTCATTGGTTGATGTTCCATCTTGGGAAAATTGCAATGCTACAGTTTGTCCAGATACATTAGTACATTTTTTGTCCTTGTTTCTATTTGCTTGTTTGAAGTGGTTGTGAGATATTTATTTATTATGTGCATAAAAAAATCATGTGAATTTTTTCTTCTCCTCTTTTGTTTTTCAATCTTCTTGAGATACGTATTGGATCCTGTCATCCTGATTCGTATTTCCTTAGATCATCAAATGCTTAAAGAGAATGAGTTTTAGTGGCAGTTGACAGCATTAATTATTTTGACACGTAACATCAAAGTTGATGAATTGCATGGCTTGATCTGAGAAAAATATGAGAACTATATGGGTTTGGGATCATGGATTAATCTGAAAAGTGATTTTCATTCTCGGAGCTGACTTTCTATGATGGTTTTTTAGCAGGAAAAAGGAGGGGAGTCATCATTACAATGATTGGTGGGATTTTATTTTTTATTAATTTCCTTTTCTCCTATGAATTTTGATCGCAATGCACTACCATGGTTTTTCATTCTTTTAAACATATGCCATATGTACACGTACTCTCTTTAGTGTAATCACAAGTCAAGCATGGCCAAGTTAGAAAGTTTGCCACTATGAATTTATTAACAATGGCAGCTCCACTACCATTGTGTGAGGTATTAGGTCAGTATGCAAACCAGAAAACCACATGCACTATTAACTCTTTGAAGGTGGAATGAAGCAGTAAATGTGAGAAATGGTGGGGGTACAATAATTAGTTCTTAGTAATTAATAATGTTGAACAACAATTGCAGGTTGGCACTGAACCAGATTTAGTTCTTTTCTTTGATTGCGCTGAAGAAGAAATGATGAAACGAGTGCTAAATCATAATCAGGTGATGTTCTTTTTTTATTTCTTTTTCTCCTCTCTGTCTTGCTTCTCTTCTTGCCATAAGAAAATAATGGTGATATTGTTAGATTTAGGGACGAGTTGATGATAATATATATACAGTCAAGGAAGGTTTTTACAGCGTTTAATCTTCCTGCGATCAAATACTACTCTGAGAAAGGCAAACTTTACAAGGTACTGATTTGGTAGATTATCGACAAATATTTATAGTTTGGATTGTCCTCCTATTCAATCAAATGATATTTTTCTGTGTTATGAGCTTTGAATGACATAACCCTGGCTGCTTTTCACACATGCTGGTAGAGGAAATTAATCAAATATAATG
>CAIGRQ010253008.1:7279-26618 GCA_903798375.1 Fraxinus sp. D2006-0159 | reverse complement strand
AACCTGAATTTTGTAAAATTAAACAATGAGGCATGATTTTTGATTTCATGAAAGATAATACATGATCGATGAATTTTTCCCCAATTACGAAACTGTGTCCAGAATTACTGAATATGTTACACAACAAATAAAAATTACATGTTAGTTGTTATTCAATTTTACGTTATACTTGGTAACAATAGCTGGAGACGGGTAAATCACAACCCAATCGACATTATTAGGAAACAAGCAGAGTCATGGATTACAATTTAAGGCAATGTTTGAGCCACCTTTTCTTCCATAAAAATGAAAAATATGATCGTTATCCATCACATCAAACCATCAATTTTAAATTTTTATCACTTGTGTGGAACCCCATAATGACTATATTTTTCATTTCCATTCTAAAAAAAGGTGGCTCAAACGGGGTCTAAATCTAAACTCAATCGCACATAATCAAGAGGAGTGTCATTGCAATAGTCATACTATCGTCAAAGAGTTAATTAAGTAATTTATCTTTAGAGCGTGTTTGAGCCACATTATTTTAAAAAAATGTATTCTGGAATGTGGATTGATTGAGAATGTGTGGTTGAAAAAGAAGAAAAATTTATTAATGTGATGAAAAATATAATGGCGTATGCTCTTCCAAATTTTACTTTCTTTCTTACGTAAAATTTTAGCATCAAAATAACTAAGCCCCCATTAAATTATAATTCGTTTTACTTTCTTTTTCTTATAAATTATGCATTTTTCAATAAAATTATATTATACGTAAATTTAAAAAAATCGTTCTTTTTTAACCACACATTCTCCAAAAAAAATTATTATTTTTCTCATTATAATTTGGAATAATGGGTTTAAACGGGAGCAAATATTTAGCATTGTATATAACATGAAATTAATTCGGAAATCATAAAAAATGGAACCAAACGTGCAACATATTTATGGGGAACTGTGAGAGTGAGATTTGAGGCCTTTGAAAAATGAAATGGGAATGGAATCGCATTCGGTGCACGGGGGAGTTAGATTTATGTGAAGCTGGCGCACTGGGACTGGGTGCAGTCTGAATTTCAGTACCGTTTGACCCATATGATCTTATCTTAGTCGAGTAAGTGTTGATTCAACACGTGTCGCTTAGACCCAGAATTTTGTGTCAGAATTCTGAAGACTTATAACCCATTCTATCTATGGCGTGTTTCGAATTCGTACCAAGTAATTATCATACCAAATGCAAGTTGGCAAGAACACCGTCCAGCTAACGTGTCAAACAAAAAAATGATGTCTGACTCGGAAAAAATAATTTTTCTTTTCCAAATTTAAAGTCGCCGAAATAACAAATGTATTGAAGATCCATTTTGATAGAAAGAAAATAAAATAAAAATATTTAAAATAAATTAAACACCTATTTTGTCTAAAAATTTTAAACAATCTCTTCGAACACATTACTGTTTTGTCTTAGAGCTAATTTTAAATATTTTTGGACAAGTCGTGAGAGGCCAATTTTGTAATATTGTGGGTCTTATGTCGTGTGGGACCTAAAGGTAACAGTACAACATTGCTGGATTCTGACTAGTCTCAAATAAGATGGGACCAAAACTAACAGTGGGAAACAGGGTCTAAATCTGACAATACATTACTTGCACGTGCACAAAGTGTTTGATTCCATCACTACATTATTAAGATTTATCACTTTTGGGACTAAATCATTAAAAACTAAAAAGTTGGCCCCAGGCCCCAGCATGTCTAGCAGGCATTGATGTCAACGAGTCGAGTCGAATCGAACTGAGCCAAGAGTCGAAATTCGAAGTTTGGGTTCGACTCGAATAAAAATGGCCCAAATCTAGCTGAGCTTTTGCTTGACCAAAAAAATTAAGCTCGACCTTTGCTCGTGTGGCTTGTCGAGTCATACAAGATGACTTGGGCTCGAGTCGACTCCTCCTATCGAGTCACGGGTCGCCCGAGCCAACAAACCAAATTACCACCCCTACTATTATCATTAGACTTCATTACTTTAATGCTCATTTTTATCAAAACTAAAAATTGACAATATAAAAATTAACATTTCCAAAATTCATAATCTTAATAGATTGCTAAGGACACTCCCCCAACAAGGAAAGTCTTATTATGTTGGAAGTTATGGATCACTTTAGTCGAAGTGTCGATAGGGGCTGACTTCCATGGTTAGGCAAACCAGCCTCCACACTAATAAAAGACATCTTTCGCTTCACATCTTTCCAAGAGATCTTTTGTATATGAACCTCATGCGATTGATTGATGTGACGTTTCTACAGTATGCGCCTAAATGTCGAATTGTCAGTTTACTATCTAGAGGTCAAACCAATGCACTAGGGTGACAACTTTTCGAAAATATTAAACGTTACTCATGTCTCTGGGTTAGGGATTGACACGTGGAGATGACACGTCGACCATTAGGATGATGGTAATGCAACTTTAGACTCTCAAAACTATAAGTTTACTCTCAATAGATTCACTTCATACCCTTCAGGATCCGACCTTTTTACACTTAATGACCCACGTTTTTAGCACATTCCGCACTCAGACTCTTATATATTGATTGATTTGACTGTCAAAGTGCACATGGTAGCCTCTCGCACCACCGGAAAAGGCTGTGTGAGTTGTGTCCAAGTGTACGAGAACAAGGCATATGTAAACGTAAGATGAGCTGAGATCTGTTGATCACGTCTCCATAATGAAAAACGAGGTCAACAAAGGTTATTTATGTAATTACTCTTATAGCCCCTGTTTGATGCACATTTTTAGTCCAATAATGTATTTTTTTGTTTGATGTGATAGGAAATATATGGTTGAAAACGAAGAAAAAGCTATTGATATGATGAAAAATATTATTTTATTGAAAAATGTGTGGTTAAAAAATGAATAGAAGAATGAGAATGAAAAAAATAATATAACCTAAACAGAAGCATATTATGGCATTATGCAATGAATATATATATATATAAGAAATTTAGCCCTTGTTTGGTGGCCTTTATTTTTGTTTAAAAAAATAATATTTTGAAGAGTGAATTCTTAAAAAAATGTGCAACTTTTTTTAATTTATGTGTGAAATATTTTATTGTGTGTGATTAAAAATAAATACGTAGAAAAACAAATTTTAAAAGAACGAGAGACAAACATGACTTATATTGAGTCCAAAATGAAAGACTGTGTCTACGATGGAGGACATTTTAGGCGTCTTTTCAATGGGAACAAACCCACATGCACCCATTTGGAATTTTTTTACCCCTTATCAGAAGTTGCACAGTGCCAATAGTCAAATTAAAGCATTTGGAAAAGACAGAAACCGTTCAACTTATTGTTGTTGTGTCCACATGAACTCAAAGGAGAAATTAAGGACTCGTTGAAAATTGATAGATGGGATCTTCCCCAAACATTAATATGTATTTAATTGTTGTTTGATCTTGTACATTGAATGCCCTTGTTTGAGCTCCATAATTTGAAAAAAAAAATTAATTTTGGAATAGTATTTTTTAAAGAACGTGTGGTTAAAAAGTAAGGAATTTTTTTGAGTTTATGCGTAATATTATTTTATTGAGAAAATGTGTGACTGGTGTCTGATGAGAAGATAAAGAAAAAGGAATTAAGATTTAATAGGACTAAACACGGGTTGTATAACTAGAATATAGGTTAATTACAGCTCCCGAAGAAGTAAGGCCTTAAATTCCATGGAAGATGGAAAACTTTCACCATTTTCCAACTTTTTGGCTGTTTATAGGATATATTTTACAGGCAAAACATTTTCCCAATTCCCAGCACGTGACCCTATTTTCCTTAGAATCCTGGAATTGGTTTTCCCATGGTTGAGCCGGTTTTTTATTTTCTTTGCAAGTGGGAATTGCAACCAAATTCATCCACTACACCGACACCTTCTACTCCAAATTCATCCAGTATGCTGCTGGACAAACCACCTGATTTCCACACTGTCAACATGTCATCATCCCACTCTTCAATTCCATACCAAAAATTGGACAAACACCTTCAAAATCAGACGGAATTCGGGCTCAAAATCAAGCCTTCACGCACGGTTTCAACACCAATTCCGGCCAGCCCTTCGACACCGACGACCATACTTCATTACAGGCCCTAATATTCATCAAGGAGAGCAATTTCATGGTCCCATATCATCAAGAAACAATTTATAATGGATTGCAAAATTGGAGACTAAAAAATCTGCCCGATTTTCAACTCCTTAATGTCGGATCCCATCGTTGTTTCCTCAGGCCAAACCTTCAAGCGATTAACTATGCAAGTATGTAGAGATTTGTGTTTCACGCCCAAGCTCCAAGATGGTTCCGAGCCTGATTTCTCGAGTGTAATATCCAATCTAGCTCTAAGGAGTACTATCCTTAACTGGTGTAAGAAATCCGGGTTGGAGCTTCCGAAGCCTCCGAACTACCGGAGTATTCGAAAATTGAGTCCATTGTTACCTCTTTGATGGCGGCAAGTCAAATATTTAGGATTTCTAAAAAGGAATTGTTGAAGGGAGTTGAAGAAAACGGAAATGGAGGATTCAGTGATGGTGAAGAAAATGAAAATGGTAGGATGATGTTTTTATTTTGGTTGAATTGAAATTGAAATGGAAATGGGTTCTAATGGTGATGAAAATGGAAAATGGGAGGATACAATTTACATGGAAAACAAAACCAATCAAATATCACAAGATAGAAAATCTCAATATTTTCTAAGTGAAAAATTATATCAATCAAATGCAACTAATTGACATTTCTCGAAAAAATAAGTTCTAGGCAATTATTTTTCCTGGAATTCGTTTTCTTTCCTCCCTATTTTCCATCTTGTAATCAAACGGACCCTAAAGTTTTACGCCTCATTTGTCAAATATTAGGTAGTAATAAAGTTAAATTCACGTTCAATAATCAGGCCGGAATAAGAATAACAACGAAGCATGACAGAGCCGAGAGGCCATTACCATCACGTCTTGTCGCGAATTCGGTTTAAAAATCGTGATTTGAGATTGAATGACATTTATAAAATTTACTAATCACTTGATAAATAGAAACTCATCGAGTTTACACTATTTGTAACATACAAGATAAAGATTGTGAAAATGTTAATATATTTATAATCTATGAGCATGTTTGAACTCTATTTATTTATTTATTTATTTATTTTTTGTCTAAAATGCATTTTGAAGTAGTGTTTTGATGGATAATGAGTAGTTAAAAATAAGCAAAAATTTTGAATTTGTATATAATTATTTTATTGAAAAATGTATGATCAAAAGTAAGAAAAAGAAAAATATATTTTAAAAATAATGATGACCAAACACAAGAGTATACACTTAAGTTAGGATTATCTCTTTCACTAGATAATTGAGCATGAGAACGTCAAAGCAAGCTACCTAAACATGCACAATCATAAATTTTGAATCAAACCGGAAAGTAAAGAAAATGAATAAATCAAATGATGAACAGTTGTTATAGATCAATGAATAAAGCTACAATTTTCATAGTAGGATCTTGTAACTAAAACTTGAAGAATATTTGTCATGCATAAACAAGAAAGGAAATGATTCCTCAACATTTATTTCCTTAATCTAGTATATACGCTTGGAAGAAAAATGTAAACCCAAAGAACAAAAATCCTCAGCTAATTCTTGAAATTTCTCCAATCTTCTTCATCCTTGTTTTGATGAATTTAATCACGCCAGCAAAGAAGCATTACTATGCATCTTCTCATAATGTATAGCCTTCCTCTTTGTTCTTTGAGAAACCTTCCCAGTCTTCTGCTTGACATTCTTTTCTTTGATCCTTCTGCAGATTCACTGTCCATCTTCATATATGTATATAAGCACTTTTTACTGCTTCAATAATAGATACAGATCAGAAAAATTGCAGATATATGGCTGAATTGAAGTGAAGTGGGGTGAGGGTTTAGCACTTGTTTTTCTGAGAGTTAAGGGACTGGGTATTCTAATGCAACTGAGTTTAACGTCCAAGTGAGGGGCAAAAGCCATTTTATAGAGGCCGTAGTGCTCTTGGAATTTATGCCCACTTCTCTAAAATATATGCCACGTATTCATATTCAACAACATTAATTAGGGCATCATGCTCCAAGATGATTGGTCGGTCCGTAGGGATAAAAAATTAAAAAGGCATCCGGTTTGGGTGTTTTGATGCACATTATTGAGAAGAAAATGCATTTTATGATATGATGTGATGAAAATATGTGGCTAAAAAATAAGGAAAAATTTTAAATTTGCGTGTAATATTATTTTATTAAAGAATGTATTTGAAAATGAATTTTGGGAAGAAAGTGAATCAAACGAGGGCCAAGGTATCCATTTTTTTTTTCTTAATAGAATGTAGGAAGAAACTAGGATGATTCTTAGTTTTTTGTCATGGAATATGATGCTTGGGTATCCAGGCAAAGATAGGTTGTGTTTGTGGGCAAAGATACATTGCACACAAATGCAGAAAATTGTCTACCTTGTTTAAGATACATTGCACTAAAATGGTTCAATAAATTGCTTTAGTATTTTACTATTCACAGGTGTTCCTAAAAATTCTTTTGAAAGCTCGTTTTAGTTGTGCACTTTTGTGTAAATTACAAAACACGTTTTTTTCTAAGAATTAGAATCCAAAACAAAATCATACAGAGCAAAATTGTATGTTCAAGTTCAAAACGGTTTAAGATCATGACAAATATCTTAGCTTACAATACTCAAAAGGATCTTTAATCCCCAACTCATCCTCCTCCAATCAAAGGAAAAAAAAATTAAAAATTAATTTATGCGTCAAAAAACTTGACTTGACCATCTGAGAATCCTAGTTGATCCTTTTGATTTGACGCCTCGATAAAAAGTCTAGTTATTCAATACTCAAAAGTAAGAATAACTGAGATTAATATTTAACCGATAAAAGTGACGTCTTACATGTCAGTGACTCGAGTTCGAGTCTATACATGTGAAAGGCAAAAAAATGTGAAAATAAAAGCAAGGATAACTATCTGAACAAAAAAGATAGAAGATGAATTAAAAAAAAACTAATTAAAGTGGTTAAATTTTTGAAATGTACTTCTTTTAGTGATTTTATTCAGAGCGATGAAGTAGTCAAACTTCACCCTGCAGAACTTAGGCACTAGATATATTAATGCGTACCCAGTAAGGACTCGATAAATGAGATAGACATCAGACATTTAAGATTTGAAAAAAAAAAAAAAAAACTTGCAAAAGGTTTTCGAATTCTTGCAATTAGTTGTCAGGATAACGTCTTTTAGTACGACCAGGTTTAATTAATTAAAACTTGTTTCAGTAATTCGGGTCTAGAAGACTAAACATGTTTTGTTTTGTGCTCCCCCCTAATTTCGTGCTGCAGAATCAGACATTCAGAATCTGATTTTAATTCAAGTCAAAGTCAAACCACATTTTTTATGGCTTTCACAACGTTTCAACAACACATTTCAAAAACTTTTATTATAATGTACTAAAAATCTAATTTTAATCGTCACCTAACACCCTCTTACAATATTATTTTCAACTTGTTTGATCTACATTCTTACAAAAACCCATTCTTATCTCCTGACTTGCAAAATATTTAAATGATGTCGCATTAAGGAGTAAGGGTATTCTTAGAACTTGTTTGAGAGAGATTATTTGAGAGTTATTTTTCTTAAAATTATTTTCACCTCATATTCTACGTGATTATAACTTTTATCTACTTTTTAATAAAATATTCTTCAAAAAAATCAATTTTCACTTGAAAAAAAACCCTCCCAAACAAGCTCTTAATATGACTTAAAATATGACGTGATAAGTTTGGTCCACACTAATATCTTATTTTCTTGTGGGGCCTAATTATTATTATTGAGGGGAGAGAGGGATTAAATTACACTGGAATGCCTGGAATTTCAACTAGTGGACCAACTTCTTGGTCCAAGTGTATGAAGCTGGTTCACACTGAATGTGTTGAAAAATAACACAATTGCACAGTACAAGGAGGGCATGTTAGCACGTGACAAGCTCGTAAGGGACATGGCCCCTGACCACATTATAAACTGCTACCTAGATATTTGTTTGTGCTGAGTTCTTCCTCTGAAGAAACTTCACTGCTTATTCTGAGCCGCATGATTGGATAAAGTTAATTTGTAATGTGATAATCAAATATTTGTCTTGATTTTTACTAGAGATTCTCAAGTAAGAAACGTACAATTCATTGAATATGCGCAGTATAGGTGAATTGATTTAATACTTGCTGTTAAGAAAATTTTAGCATTAATTAGGTAGATTGATTAACGAAGTTCAGTTGATCAGATTACTGAAAATCCTTTTAGGATTTGGTTTGTCTCCTTATTAAAAATATGGATTTTCTTGTCGTGTGATAGGATTTTGCTGATTTTGGAATCATAAGATTCATTTGACACAATCAAATCTTGATTCAAATAAAAATAACTGGTGATAGTGGCTCTAATTGAGCACCCTTTTCAATTAAGTTATTGTAGATATGAGGGTACGAGCTGTTAGATCTTGCTCTTCTATAAATTCAAAATGGACTTCAATCTATGTTTAAAGCCGTGAATTTTCAAGTCATTTCGGACCAACCACTGAGCAAAAATCAATTTAAACCAGTAAAATCGATCAACCCAATCCAAACCAACTGATTTGGATTGGTTTTTTTAGTTAAATTGGGTTGGGTTCGGGTTAGGAATCAAATTTTAGGTTGGGTTGGATTGGGTTCTAGGTTATCTATTAAAACTCAACCCAATATATTAAAAAAATGTTAAAAAGAAAATAAGTGCTTAAAACCAAAAACATAAAACCTAACGATCAAAATTATTCTCTGCTTCACGTTTATTCCGCCTCTTGTCTCTTTTGCCTTCATTGTTGCTTTCGACTTGATTTTTTGACGTGATTTTTTTACTTAGGCCTTTCAAATCGACTTGAAATGGTACTAGTGATCCAATTTTAATTGAGTTAAGGTCTTTCAAATCACCATTTTTAATGTAATCAATTAGTTCAAATTGAAATGGTATCAAATTTTTAAAAAATTGTTCAAATTCAACGAAAAATGTCTCAACCATTGGACCCATATAAAAATTGTCCAACTTGAATTGGATTTAAAGTCAAACCAATCAACTCAACCCAACCCAAATCAACTCGAGTTTGGTCAATTTGAATTAAATTGAGTTTCAATCGTGAATGAGGTAGTTTAGGTTTGAATTATTATCAAATCTTAACATGTTGGGTTGAGTTTGAATTGGACTTAAAACCAATCCAACCCAACTCACGCTATACTCAGCCCTAATTGTTTATGTGATACTCAATGATTTGCATGAACTTCTTTCTCAAGTTAATTTAATGGACCTGATAACAAGGCCTGCCTAATTGGGCCAACTGGTTTTGATATGATCCCACCAGCATAACGGAATAGACCTAGAATTTAAAACGTAGAGAAAGAATTAAACAAATCACTATTTTATGATTTAATTATAATTAATCAGATCAGATCATCAAGAATTTTCTTTAAAAAAAATGTGTTAATTATATATAAAATATATATTTCAACATTTTAAAAATTCTATTACCAAATAATATATGTTTAGTAAGTAATCCTGAATTTGAAGGTTAATTACCATCTATAACGGATATTAAATCACAAAATTAAGAGAAAGAAATTCGGATTATTAATAATCGGATTTAATATTTCATTATTATGTTCTCAATCAAACTTTTAACCTTGAAATCAGGTCACAAATATCTCATGAAGTCACAATTTCAAACATACATGTTTTAAACCACATTTAAATAGACGTTTTAAGCCACGAATTAATATCACATATTTATGAACAAAAATTTTAGGTCACAATTACACAACCTTATGGTCACACGATGTTTGCATGAATGAAACTTTTTCAAAGACACCTGTCTTATGTCAAATTCTTAAATTGCACATGCATACCCGATAGTGGAAACTATAAATTGTCATAATTTAGTGGTTGAAAGTCACACCACACAACCTTTATGTCACAATCACAAAATGAATTAGGTTATAATCACAATTTTAGCATAAAATGACCAAAAAATATTGTGGTCTTGCATGTGACCGGAACAATTTTTTATAAACAGTTGTTTAATTTTGTTTTTCATCAATAGATTTAAAAATGGAGGGATGCTACACGTACATGGGGGAGGGGGGTGGTTGATTTTACAGGCAAGACACAAAGGGGGGCAGGGGTGGATTTTTTTTTCCTTTTTTAAAACAGGTGGGGCCTGCCAGCTGTGAGAGGCCTGGCAGGCCCCTGGGGGCAGGGGTGGATTTTTTTTTCCTTTTTTAAAACAGGTGGGGCCTGCCAGCTGTGAGAGGCCTGGTAGGCCCCTGTGAAACCCCCACCTATACGTGGGGGGTTTTTCCTTAAAAATGACACTAATGGAGATTGAAGGTCACGAGTTCAAATCCCCTGCCAACACTTCCTTGGTCGAACCAGTCGCATCGGATTTGCCTAGTGCGGTTTATCTCTCCTATGTGGTTTGCAGGCTACTGCACATGGATCGATATTTACCCAATGCGCACTCACGGGTAGCGATTGCAATCACGTAATGAAGGTTTGATATTCATTCCATTTTTGTAAGAACGTTGGAAAGAAGATGACTCATTTCTTTCTAAAATTTGTAAATGATTTTAAAAAACTATCAAATGGTAAGTAACAATTAAGTTATTTGTACAACATTTATTGACGACTGTTGTCAAAATTCGAGTAATTGATTTAAAAAATAATTTTTAAAATGAATAAATGTGTAAAATTGTCAATCAAAATTATATAGGTAACATGAATCGTTAAATAAATCACACCGTTGAATATATATCAAATCAAGCCTCTTTACAGAAAAAGTTGTAGATAAGGACATGTCACTGTCTGTCAGTTGATACATTGCATATAAACCCATTTGTGTGATCAAAAGCAATCTTTCCTATTTCTTAACTTGAATTTACTAGGGATCCGTTTGATTCAAAGATAAATTTTGGATGGAAAAAAAAAAAAACGAATTACAGGAAATTGAATTGTCTAAAAGTTATTTTACTAAAAATTATCAATTAATTATATTTTATTGATATAATTTTCCACTTGATAATGTTGAAATTTTTTATCTTTTGGTATTAGTTGTGACTTTATTTTTCATGAAAATTGTCAATTAAAGGGATACAATTTCTTACAATTGTGGGATATAATTTGTTTGGATTGCCAAAAAAAAAATTGAAATTTTTTTTGTGTTCGTTTGACTTTGTTTTAAATGAAAATTGTCAATTTAAAAGATAATTTTTTTTTTACGATTGAAGATAGATTTTGTTTCTATTGCAAATAATAAAAAAAAAGGGATGGAAAACAAATTCTCACCTAAAAGATGGGAATTTCAATTCAATTAAAACCAAGAAAATCAGCAAATGTAGAAAACCAATTCCATGAAGAAAAAAAAAAGTGTCATCAAACATGACAAAAGTGGATAATGGAAAACCAATCCCATTTTCCATAAAAAAAAATGGCCTATCAAACAGGCCCTACATTCTAGCCATAGATTCTGCAAATATTTTAGCTCAAAAGAGCCTAATCAAGAGGCCTCAGAAAAAATAAAATAAAAAAATGATATACTTTTAAGGGACATTAATTTCAAGATATCGCCATAAACTATTAAAATGTGTTATGGTATATATTTTTGATCAATTATTTGAACTTAACTTGAAGGAAGAACTAGGACAGATAGACTCAACAGTCCCAGTTTACAGTAGATTATAGAATTTTACCTACATTTTGTGGTGATAGCCTCTAAATTTGAAATAAACCTCACCTAGAGAGTGAAGATTATTTTATATCTTAATTTACCACCCTTTGCACAATTAGGCTCGTTTTTTTTTGTTTTTTTTTTTCAGTAGGGCATCTTAGTGGTCCAAATCTAGCTCTATTTCCCAATTAGCTTCTGAGAAAAATAATGGAAACTATGTTTTTAAGTTTTAATTTCATTAATCTAATATTAATTTTTTTTTAAAAAAAAATCAGGCGATCACATGAATATAACTGATAGGTCACATATAAATTAAGAGCTTGTTTGGTACAGCTTAAAATTCAATTAAAATTAAAAATACGACCGTTATTGAATTCTACTCATCTAATAAAAGTCAACAATAACGGATAATTTTTCAATTTTAATTCCTACCGAACACACCCTAAGTCACAATCAAACATCATACTAAACCCATGTTTGTTTCACATTGTTCGTCAAACAGAATAAATTTTTGTACCCTTTTTTTCAAACCTTTGAATGCATTGTGCGAGGAAAAAAGTCAAATAAAACGGCTGAAGTGATTGGCAACGATAGAAAAATATCTTAAAAGGAGGTAAAAATTGGAAACAAACCGACTGTAAATCATAATCACGTAATTTATAGGTCACAATCATTTATTCAAACAGATACAACTTGATTTTTGGTTTTTTTTTTTCACACAAAATTGTTAATTTTGAAATTGTATTCTTAAACTATTATATTTTTCTTTTTTCACCCGGAAAATAAATTATCCTGGAAAACTGAGAAAGAGATTTTTACTGGTCATCTTAGCTAAGACTTGGCAGAGTTACATAACCTTTTCGTTGACACAATATTTTCAGGTGAAATCATGCACCATTTTGGACTCCCGCTTACAAAGTAAAACCTTACTTTTTCAAGTATATGTGCTCATTTACGCAAATATTTTGAATTAGGGTGACACAATAAAATTATTTTATAAAAGACCGTATGATTGCAAATGAGTTTCGAAGAAAATTGAAGTTCGCAAAAAAAAAAAATAAGGGACTCAAACATGGAAACGATGAAATCTCTGCTAAAAAAAAATACGAAAACCCTAGCTAGTGGGCTAAAAGGATGGCAATTTCTGAAGTTCCAAAAGAAAATTAAAAGAGCCATCCCACCGTTAAAGAAATGCTTACACTAGGACTAGCTATAGCTGGCGGAGTTGTGGGAGATGAGATTTTTACTGAGCTTGAAAATGACTTTGGAGATAGATTATGGGACCACGGTCACCTGTCAAAGCCTCAAGTCTGCGAAATTTACGTTGTACTAGAATATTAACCAAAATAGCAAAAAAATAATAGTTATTCTACCCTCAGAAATTGGTCATCAACAGCTTCATGCCCGCGCCCCCTCCGAACCCGAGTGGTAACACAAAAACCCTTCTTTTCCTATGTATCTAATAATGTTTGCGTATCTTATACCATGTCTAAGTATTGGTATTAACTTTTGCCCTAAAGGCAGGCAGTAAAATGTTATAAAAAGATGCAGAAATTTATTACCAATTATCATTTAACTTAGTTAAAAAAAATGAAAAAAGTACGGTCTTTGATCCAGGAAAACCTTTCCATTCTCTGATATTTCTCCTCCTCTTTCCTTTCTTCCATCTTCCTCGCCACACACAAGTAAATCTAGGTTTTCTACAAACTGTGACCACGTTTGTAAACCTCAAATCATTGACACGTTTGCACTTAATTTCAAGCATGCCCACTATGCAAAAAGTCCCTTGTTTAATTTGTAGACACAAACCTCAAATCCCAGAAGAGAAATTGATCTTTTCTTGACCTCAAATGTTCTCTTCCAGCAAGAATTCGCACTTTTTTCCACAGATTGCACCATCTTTTGACACATCGACCGCTTTTCACTGCTTAAATAGCAGTGATACTTTGCTTCACCACCACCACGATATGTTTTCTGGCCATTATAATTTAGTAGATAATTCTCCAGTTCTTCAGGCCGCCATTGACTTGCCAGTTCCTTGCGACACTGCATTAGGTTATCAAGATGTTGACAATATAGATCTTGGGACTTCTTTAAATGCGTTTCCAAGAAGAAAAGGGACAGTGAAAAATGACAGGCACAGCAAAATCTTTACAGCTACAGGTCCGAGAGATCGAAGAGTGCGACTTTCCATAAGTATTGCACGTAAGTTCTTTGATCTTCAAGACATGCTAGGTTTCGACAAACCAAGCAAAACCCTTGACTGGCTGCTTACAAATTCAAGAACAGCAATCAAGGAGCTGATTCGCACGAAACAAAGTACCTACAACATTCATTCTTCTCCTTTTGAGTGCGGGGATAATAAAGCTGATGAAAAAGGGAAATCCTTGGGGACAAATGTAAAGAAAAAATCATTGATAAATGCTACCAACATTAAAGAAGCAAAGAATCCACAACAGGCTTCAACATTACTCATTGCAAGAGATTCAAGGGCAAAGGCGAGAGCAAGAGCAAGGGAAAGAACAAGGGAGAAAATGTGCAGCAAAAGGCTCAAGATTCAAGCCAGGCAGGTTTCTGATTTCAGCAAATCCATTTCAAGCCAACCAAGGCCTTCTTCTTCAATTCTTGGTTCCCAGCAAAACCATATAGTTTCAAGTGATTTGACTCCAAATTGCAATGCATCTTTTCCTGATTATGCCGCTGAGAACTGGGATATTAGTTGCATAGTCAGGCAATCCAGATTGTGAACCAGATTCAACCAGCATAATATTATTAAAGGTAATTTGTTCTACAAAACAATTTCAAAATATACATTAGTTCAATGTTAATTATTTCTTTTATTTTTCTTTACAGCCACCCTCGGCAGGTCAGTGACTGATGTGCGGTTTACCAGGTGCTTAAGTTATGTAAACTTTACTAAATGTTTCGGCTTTGATGAATCTCTTATTTTTCTCCCTTTTTTTACCAACTAGTTTACTGGTGGGAACATTCATGAATTGTATCTTTATTTCAGTACATTGATACCTCTTGTTACTCCAAAATTTTAGTTAATCGTGCTTAATAATTTAGCCGTAGACCCTCATTTATTAAAACACTCTTTATACTGCATTGGACGGGTCTAATGTTGTATCTAGTTATCATATATAATTAGGTCTAATACAAGTTATATTTTATTCAGGACAAATCCTAATGTAGCATCATTTTAAAGTCCATCTTATTGACAGTTAAATATAATATCAGTGTATCGGAGGTTTGAAAATGCCAAGGAAATTTCTAGACCTACCTGGTTGAATCCATAGTTCAAGATTAATGATCCATGATAATTATCTACCATTGAATCTAGAAGAAAGACCATGAAATCATTGTATTAATAGGACATAGGAATACACATTATTAGGTCTATATGGCATTTGATATCTACATGTTATGTGTATATGTATGATTCAGGTACTAAGTTTGTATTCTAGAAAAACATGAGAAAAGTGAAGCAAATTGTAAGAGAAGCAATAAGAAAATGAGAGTGAAATGTACCTTTTTTCAAGAGAGATACTTCTTCTCTTAAAGTGTTGTAGTGAGAGCGAGTACTTGAATATTAGTGAATCCATCTTGGCTTCCAATTACAAAGTGGTATCAAGGACTTGTTGAAGGAATTGTTAGAGAGGACATCAAACAGTTGCAGCAACAGCTTCCTGACTTCAATGGGAAGAAGTAGTCGACAAATGGAAGTGTTGTATTTGAAAAATAAGGATTCACATGAACAAATATAATCATTGGAGCCAACAACGAAGCTGCTGTATGGTATCAAAGACTTGGGGAAAAACTGTGAGAAATGGGTACACAGTCATCAAGCTCGGTTCATTCATTTTATATAATTGAATCGAAAGAAGGACAAAAATACAGTGTCATTTATTTATCGAGAAATAAATGGAGAGATTTTTGAAACTGTTTCTTACACACTCACCAAAACAAGCGTGAGATATATCATGCATATTGTAGACTACCCACAAGTTAGATTTCCATAAGATTTTCAACAAACAGGTGGCTGCTCTTGCTTTTTAAAGGAAACAATTTGAATTGGAAATGGAAGAGAGACCTAAATTATTTGAGGATGAAGAGAACACAGTATGGTCAGTCGGAGTAGAAGGCAAATGAAATGAACCCATATGGACAAAAAACTAAGAACATAGGAGCAAAAGTTGGAAAGGCAAACATAAATGCTAAGGAAAAAGATAAGAAAGCTGAAACAAAGTTGAAAGCTGTGGAGGAAAATGAGAGGCCTGTCAAATGTTAACCACGGCAATCATATTTGTGGTATTAATGTTGTCAATATTATAGTTGTCATTTGTCAACACTCTCAAGTTCATAAAGGAGGATATATATGGTAGTTGGAACAACATGCAGCAGTTTTTTACCGCTTTCAGACTCTGCCATTGTTATAGTTTCACATCTTTCAGGCTTTTGAAATTTTCAATAGGGCTGTTGTAGGAAAATTTAAATTTTAAATTATTCTTTGATGCTACCTTGCTCTCTACATATGGGACGAGAAATCGGAGTTTTTATGTGACTTGAATTAATACGAAGTCTTAGCCTTAAAAATGTTTACATTGATTTGTTTAAAATTCCCTGGAGTTCTTATGGTAACCTCGCTAAGTGGAAATATATGTTGGTTATTAGCAGAATATATTCAATTCCCTTTGAATGTACAGATTCCCAATCTGGAATCAAAAGACCCTGCTGTTTATTTTAAATTACTAAGGCCATGTTTGATTGAGGTGGTTTTTCATGGAAAATGGAAAAGAAATTCAATTTCCACACAAATGACATGTTTGATTGGCCAACAATTCTTGGCAATTGAATTTCCACATTTTGGTCCACACGTGCACAATTCTTGGTTTTTGAAGAATTCATTTTCCCATGGTTTTAGTGAGAAATGATTTTCCAGCTTTGTTTCTTTCTTTTTTTGGGCTATGAAAACAAATTCTATGGATAATTGTAAAAAAAAAAAAAAAAATCCCTTTTAAAGGACAATTTTCATGAAAAACTAAGTCAAACGAACACCAAAAGATCCAAAATTTCAACATTTTTCAGTGGAAAATTATACCAATCAAACACAATTAATTGACAATTCCCAGGAAAACAATTCTGGTAATTCAATTCCTTGAAATTCATTTTCTTTCCACCCAAATTACACTCTTACAATTAAACGGACCCTAATTATATAATTGTAAACTTAATACTGTTGCTTGGAATTTAATTTGTCAAAATACATGATTGATATATAGGTATCTAGTTTTTTTCAGAGGTTTCTAGGTTAGATTGTGGAATTGGTCTTTTTTGGTTGGCAGGTTTGTTGACATGAGTAATTAATTTGTGTGGAAATTCGAAGTAATCAAAGTTAAGTGACAGAGAAATAAGTGCAGTTGTGGTGATGATTAACAGACTTGCAGTTCAATACCTTCAAAATTTTCCCAAGTGTTTAACCAACAGGGATGTATATTCTGAAGCAACAGACGAAGTACTATAAAGACACAAAAAAGTTCACATCGTTTCATTGGTGATCATTGTGAGTCAGTCTCTTGTTTTTAGCATCTTACAGTGGATTCAAATTTTCATCCTCCTTCTTCCTTCCCCATTGTCCTAAACTGCGACGGAAAATATATGATGAAAATACTCTTTTGAGAAATACCAAATTTCTTCAATAATTACATGATTAGTGCAAGATGCATAAATCATGTCTAAAAGCCTTGAAACTTTTGTACCCTACTATAGTTATACTAACAGAGCTCCAATGTTTTTGATCCTATGATTGTTTGGTTAAGATTATAATAGTTCAATTGCTGAATTGACTATCAAACTCCTCTAATCACAGCCATGGATACTGCTGGAATTGAAAGCTTCAAGCATAACAAGTCAATTACATATACATTCTCTTTGCTTGATTAGATTGGAATTATTCGAGCCCTCATATAGACACGCAGTAGTGTTGATTAACAAATAACTTCATCGCAGACATGATTAAACTTTTGGTAAGAAAATCATGGCGAAGTTCAAGAATTGAATTCACTAACCTGATCCCAACAATTGAAAGCCCTTCGTCTTGGCACAGCCGTACGTGTATTCTGAGAAGCAATCCTTGTTGACAAATGTAAATCAGGTTTATTAATTGATTCCCTGACGGAGTAAAAAAGTTAACCTTAGGAAGTAGAAACAAAAACTGAAACAAGTAGTATAATAAAACTTGCAGCAAAATGGCACAAAAATACATATGATCACATTCCTATGGATTCATGTCGTTTGTTAACTGATCATAAGAACCGAAGAAATACTAATTGTGATTCAATGATGCTGTGTAATAGTGTTTCCAACAATTAAGGTTTCTAGAATAGTAAAAACTGATTAAATCAAGGCAGCAGCTAACAGCGAAATACCTCAGAAATTTCTGCAGCTCAAATGATACACGACAGAAGTTCAGAAATGGATAAAGAGGAAAAAAAAACAGCAAAGAATGAACCTGATAGCTTTCTTTTGGAAGAAGAAAAACCAGTCAAAAGTTAGGTATATGGAGCATTGTGTCATGACTCTAAACCTACTTTGCGTGATGGATTTGCGGTCTGGGTATGGTGGTGATCTGTTGTAGTACTACAATAATTTGATGATCCAAATCCTGGCTGTCCCTCTTTATTTCTCGGTCAAACATATTTGCATATAGCTAGCAAAGTACACAGTTGTTTTTTATTTTATTTTATTTTTTCCTGATTTCAGTCGTCTAAATTCACATTCCTCAGAATTTTCCTCATTGTCTTCCACATTTTTGTACACTTGAATATCGAACTTTTGCAAATTGAAATCAGTTTTAAAAATCTATATTTTGCAGAACTTTTATTTTTTTAAGTCTCCTTTTATTTTTATTTTTGAATAAAATCTGAAAACTTTCAAGAAACCTTTCAGAACACAGTTAACCAAAATATTCAAACTCTGATTAAGGATTGAAATTCTTAGTGGATTTTTTTGTGGATATCATACGTGGTACTAACAGGAGAATTAATGTTATTGAACTTATAAAAATGAAATATAATTTCCTACTTCCATAAATAGCATTTTCACGTTTCATATTGCAAAGTGCCATGTTTATCATTTTCTCACTACCTGGATGGTGTTGGTCCGTTACATGCTATATGTACAAAGTGAAGGTTCATAGGAGGTTGTAGCCCAATAATTGGCTGGGAAAGGGAAGAAATGGGGATCTCTAAACGTTCTGTTTGCTGTAAGATGAAGCTTGACTAAAGGCTAAAACAAAAAGTAAAAGCTTTGTAATCTATCACTTTCTTTTAGCATTTTCATTGCATTTATAGATTGTATTTTAGGTGACAAATAAATAGAAAGATTTTCGGTTCACGTTATATTGACATTTAATGAATAAACGATCAAGTTCAAATTTCATTTAGTAACTTTTGTCTAAAAAATAAGAAACCGAGAGATGGAGAGGGAAATTTTAAATTTTCCTGGCTAATTCCTAGACAAAACTTATAGACATTCTCTCTCTCTCTCTCTCTCTCTCCTTCTTCATTTTTTTTTTTTTTTTTTTTTTTT
>CAIGRQ010252958.1:0-20526 GCA_903798375.1 Fraxinus sp. D2006-0159 | reverse complement strand
GATTCCCCTAATCACCAGGATTGTCTCCCAACAAACAGAAATCAAATCCGAGATTATTTGACTAAGATATTGCTAAAACAAAAATTACCATAAACGGCAAAAACGCTAAATTGAAGACCTAAACGACGGAATTTGCCCAAAATTTGACGTGTTTCAGGGCCAAAGGCCCTGAGTTGTGATCATTGGTCCGTTTCCAATCGACTTGGACTATCAATTCGCCAAAAACGGACAAACCCGAAATTAAATTGAATTATTATTTTTTTCTTCATTAGCATCTCATCCAATAGTTCTTGTCAAGATCTCTCGCTCTCTTTTACATTATTTTAAACCAAAAACAAATATTTTGTTAACTTAGATCGTAGAGAATAGCGGACGAAAAAAAGGTAAAATACAATCTGGCTTCAAATTAGCAAAAGAACCAAGTTCAATGACTACACCATTTCCACCTCTAGAAATAAAGTATTATGAGCCACAACTCACAACCCTAAAAGTGCAAAAATGTCAAATAAAGAAGAGGCATTTCGGGTAGAACAAAAGTCCGACTCTATGCTTTTTAGCCCGCAATGAGTCGCACTCGTCTGATTCAATCTCCTGTCCACATTAATTCCTTATCTAGAACCAATCCAACCTTAGAGCTAGAACTTCAGCATCTTGTATAGAGTGTGATGTGTCCCAATCATACACTTTATTTGTTCGAAGAAATCAAAATTTTCAACCACATCATGATGTTCTTGATTAAAATTATTATTATGCATTTAATTTCTATTTTTATTTTCTTCTTTTTCGTTCAATTGGCGGTCCGTGACTACATACATGGGTACTATTACGACCTCAATTATGCAACACTAACAAGGCCTAGAAAAACAAAGATTCTTGAAAGAGATAATGAGCTTGAAATTAATAATGGTTAGCTCATTTGATAATGGAGTGTAAATGAACGGATACAGTTAGCATGTGAAAGGAACATTCTTTGATAGTTAAGAAAGCCGCCAATTCGTTTCCCAATAGAGATTTTCATTGGAAGAAATGATTCTTTGAATAGAGACACAAAATGCATCTGATGACATATTACCACGAGGAAACGGCAAGCTCAGATTCCAAGAAAGGACAAATTCGAAGCATTGGATAATGAGAGAGAGAGAGAGAGAGAGAGAGAGAGATTATGTATCTTTATTATGATCACCTATATTACTTCTTGAGAAGAAAGAATTTAGATTAGAGAGTACAGAGCTTGAGAAGAAAGATAAATAAAGCAACATTTGTTGGGGAAAAAGAATATAAAGACAAAAGTGTGTGGGGTTGGGAGCTTCGAATTTGCTTTTCGCATCTCTTTTTGTTCTCTTATATATCAATACAACAATAGTTCTCAATCTCCCTCTCTTTTGCTTCTCTCTTTCCCTTCTTTGGATCTTGTAAGATCTCTCCCTTTCTCTCTCACACACAAACACCCACACGTTCGACGTCATATGATGTTCGAATCATGAAGCACTTGGTCGATATGGAATTTTCAAGAATGCATGTTTCTGTGATATTGTTAGTTTTATGCAACTAATTTGTTTTAGGGTTTTTGCATGAATCTTTTGCAGTTGTCCAGAGGAGGGTGGTGTCAATTATTACCGTATTTTTCAAGGGTTTCGGATTTCAAAGGGAGATGGCACCTGTTTCATTGCCTCCGGGATTCCGTTTTCATCCAACTGATGAGGAACTTGTGGCTTATTATCTAAAGAGAAAGATCAATGGACATAGGATTGAGCTTGAAATCATTCCTGAAGTTGATCTCTATAAGTGTGAGCCATGGGACCTGCCAGGTATTCTTTTTTTTTTTTTTTTAATACATATCTTGAATTTTGTTTTATTGGATAGTCATTGAAAAAGAGATACAATATGAATGAAAACTAAGTGAAGATGAAGAAAGGTATAACAAATTGATTGGCCTCATTTTCAATAGCTTTAGGTGAAATATTGGCATCACACAAAGTAATCCTTTCATCTTAGGCGTATTATCAGACCATTCAACCTGATTATGCAGCCTTCTATTTGCCGTAATCTGCAATTATAAACGGGGTAAAAATCTGGTTCGTCCCAGACAATTTTTGAAGAATATTTTTTTTTTTCCTGTCGTTTGTTTATAAGAAAAATTAGTGTTTTCCTATGCCCTAAATAAACAGCAAAAAATTATATCAAAGAATTAATGATAACCCTCTTTTTTTAATGAAAAAAAAAATTATATGGGAGATTCTTGAATTATGGTTATAAATTACTGTGATTAACAGTATTCTGCAATGTACTGACGATATAAAAATTGGAAGCTGCAAACTGAAGTTTGATTAATGTTCCTTGTGCGTGGTATTCCTTTTATTTTTTTAAAAAAAAATAAATAAATAAAAACTGTATAATATAACCATGAATATGAGCTATTATATATTTTGAACACACTTTATCAGTTAATAATATCATATATGATCTCACTTTTCCTTAAAGATCATTATTCACAGAGATCAAGATGCAGTCAAAAAGCAAAGAAAAGCATATGATTGCAATGTTTTCCGTTTATATTACCCAACCTTTATCTCTTTTTCTGATACTCAGATGTGTAATCGTTAAGAAAAAATTATCTTCATTTACTTCTCTTGTCAACTAATCTCTGTATTGTCTTTTTGGTCCGGATTTATCCAATTATCGATTTCTTTAGCAAAACACATACAGCAAGTCATTATCCAACTGATGACTGAAAATTTTAATTGCATAGGGAAGTCATTATTGCCAAGCAAAGATCTCGAGTGGTTTTTCTTTAGCCCTCGAGACCGTAAGTATCCAAATGGGTCGAGGACTAATCGTGCAACAAAAGCTGGATACTGGAAGGCCACTGGAAAGGATAGAAAGGTGAATTCACAGATGAGGGCTGTTGGGATGAAGAAAACCCTAGTTTACTACGGAGGTAGAGCACCTCATGGAACTCGAACTGATTGGATTATGCACGAATATCGCTTAGATGAAAGGGAATGTGAAAATGCCAACGGCTTGCAGGTGCAATCTTGTTTTCTTGTTTTATCTCATATTATAATTTTTTATTCTTGTTAAGGCAGATTTTTGCTGTCTGCAGTGATACTTTCTGGATTTCATTGATAATTTATTTATAATCCTATAAGAGTCTTTCTCCGTTTAACTTTCAGATAAAGAATCTATACATATTAGTCTTGTGGGTTTCAGTGTTTCTCAATTACAATATATAGCTCTTAATATGTCACAACACTAAATGGTTTCTTGAGTGACTTCTCCAGGATGCTTACGCACTTTGCCGTGTATTCAAGAAGAGCTTGAATGGCCCGAAACTTGGGGACAAACATGTGACCACTGACAGTGAACGATCCTCCAGCATCGACTTGTATTCTCAAGGAAAATGTGGTGATTTAGATAGCTCAGACTATCCAATGCCATCAGGAACCTGCTCATCCAGTGCCACCAATGCCTCTCAGATGAATATAAATGACCCAAATGATGGAAGATGGACACAGTACTTATCAGAAGAGGCAGTTGGTTTCATTAATAGTCCATATTCCCATTGTGAACCAACATCATATACACCCTCAAAGGTAAGAAGTTTCAGCCTTGCTGGTGAATTATAATTAGATCAGATTTATTTTTGACACGAGCACAACTTTCATAAATAGTAGGCTGCAACTTGAACTCAAAACCTGATACAGTTTGTCATCCATAAGCAGAATGTGACCATGTGAGACCTTGCATCTGTTCATCTTAAGAGATTGAATTTCAAATCTAGCATAGTATGAGCCCTTGTGTGACAATGGGCTTTTAGAATTGAGCAAAGAACATATATACGAATCCTTTTCAACTACTCGTATATATTTTCGTTAATACAATTTTTTCAAATTTATGTTTTTCAGGTCGATTTAGCATTAGAGTGTGCAAGGTTACAACATCGTTTTACATTTCCACCATTGGAGGTTCAGGATTTCCCTCAGTCTTGTTTGTCACATTCCAATGCTTTTCATGAAAATACAAACCAACCTACAGATATATTGGAGGAAATTCTTTCAGTTGCTCAAGCTTCTCATGAACTTCAAAATCAAGACACATGGGGCAGAATGTATGCTCCGGCTGAGGATTTTTCCTTTCCGGCGCCCCAAAATAACCAAATACATGGTATGGATTCCTTCAGATATATGGACAACTTAAGAGATGAACCGAATCATAGGTCCATCAAAATTGAAGAAAAGGATGAAGTGTTCGCATCAGAGAGAATGGTTGAGAACTTAAGATGGGTGGGGATGTCAAACAAGGAGCTTGAAAAGGTAACCTTATTTGTGCTACTAAAATTTAATTCAAGAACATCTATAAATTTTACCTTCAAAATACCTTGAATCCCCCCCCCCCCCCCCCCCCCCCCNCCTGGAACCCCCCCCCCCCCCCCCCCCAACTAGTACTATCATAAAAGCCTATGATAGACAATGAATAATCATTGACTTCCTAGGAAAGGTGTAAGAATGTATATTTATTGTTTAAGATAATTAGACTATTATAACAGTATATTTTGCCATTAACTTTCATATTCTGAAGAAGTGAAATTTCAGACTGCCTGACTGACCTTTTCGTTATGGTATTCTTCGTCCTTAACAGACCTTTTATGAGGAATACAAGACAGTTCCAGTGGAAAATATTTCCAATTTCCATGACTTTCAAGGTTTGCCCCTTTAATTTTATTGCAATCAACTTATCATTAATCATGAAGCATTTTCATCGTCATGCCATGTAAATTTTCTTTCTTTTTCTTTTTCTTTTTCACGTTAACTTCACTCGCAAATTAAAAACATTTCATTGCAGGAGGAACCAACAAACAAAACATGGACTGCGATTTCAATTATACAGATCCAAATGATTTGTCAGTTGTGAATGAAAATGCAACTGACAACTTCTTGTTGGATGGAGACATTGATGACTTTTCGAGCACTCAGGGTTATACGGTTTATGAAAAGACAGAAATAAATCATGGATTGCTAGTTTCAACTCGACAAGCCCCCAAGACTTTGTATCAACAAGTGGTGCCTTCAAGGACTGTTCGAGTATATCTATACCCTAAGATGGTTAGTGGAAATATTCCTTTACCGAAATCGGATACAAGGAATAGAAGATTATGTGACAGTTTCGTCTCATTTTCAAGAAATATGTTATTCGGTGTATTAAAAGTTCTTATCTCACCCCTGCTTTAGATTCGTTTGTCACTTGGGTGTTCCAACTGACTTATAAGTTTCTTTTTTTTTCTTTTTTGTATTGCTCACAACAATTGTAATATGAAAGAGGTAAGTTAGTCTTCACTTGTTTAAATACCTTTCATTTTTTGTTTTTATCTTCTCAAATCATTAGGAGTCACCTTTTCAAAGGGTTGTTACATATGAATTCTATTTTATTTTATTTTTATTTATTTATTTATTTTTACCTTTTTTCTTTTTTGTCTCCTAATTGTCCTCTGCTACCTAAACTTGCACAAAACGAACGATGTGGTGTTTGTTTTCTCTTGATGATTAAGCCAGTAATTGAGAGATATTTGAGTAAGATCGTGTTAAAAATTGAGAATTGATCATTTAATGAATTCACCTATGATCGACTGGGGATATGAGTCCACCTACTTTAGCAAGGATTCTTCATGAACATAGATCTTGAGGTACGTATATTGCCCTCCTAATTGGTCCTTCCCAACCTTAGAGATGACCGGGTGATGCGAACCCACGTAACTATTGAAGCTATAAAACCAATGACAAATTAAATCAAATCCAAGAAAATCAAGAATCAACGTTTGAAAAGTTTGACCCAATAAATTATTGAACTAAAGAACCAAAACAATCGCTAACAATATTTTGACCTCATCATCACAAAACTTATAAACCTTACTTAAATTGTTGAATGCCACAAAAATTTAATTCTTGATAAATTCAAAATTAATTCAAACAAGTGCGAGAAGAAAACAATATGCCTCGTAATAACATCTCTCAAATTATGTGTGTGTATTTTTTTTTTAATGAATGGAATGAATCTTATTTATATGGAACCCATAATACCTAATTAAAAACGGAATCAAGCTTTAAAAGATACCAAAAAAATACCATACAAGATTCTTAACAAAAACATAATTCTAGGCTAAACTTGGAAAATACACATCCAGAATTGCACTATGCGACCACATAGGCTTCCCTTGAAAAGGGTTTGAGACTTGTTGGTCCTTTTGTTATTGTCCTATTTGGGGGGTTTATGTGAATTATTTATTTATTTATTATTTTTGTTTTCGTTTTTCTGTTTATTTAAAGTGAAGGGTTAAGCCGTCTTTTAGATGACCTTAATAGTCAAATTGGATGAAATCTGTCAATAGGGTTGTAATTTGCAAATAAGTGAAAAATTGAAATATCTAATGGTAAAAGAAAGTTGACGATAATTAGTTATAAATTACAAAGATTGAAGATGAAAAGTGGTAATTTCCCATAACAACAATACACATTTAAAAGGGTAGTCGTTGCATTGATTCCAACTAATTTATTTGGACACATACTGTTGTGGGTGTGAACATCCAGCTACATAAACCGTAAAGGTGGACTCAACAACATGCTGAAACCAAACTTTTTGCCTTTCTTTTTGTTCACTTGCGACAGCATAAAGGGAAAATTTTTGAATATTATCGATCATTACTGTTCCACGTGAACAAATAGTTATTAAATTCGGACTTTTTATTAAAGCAGCTTGTCGGTATCCTTCGACTCTCTACGATGTGTTCGATAAGTAACATGCCATACTTTTATTGTCTTAGTATTTTTCAAATTTTCGATTTTCAATGGATACTTTAAGAACACTCGTTGGCTAAGTGTTCGACTTGTTACGTGTCAGGTTTTATATTAAGAAGTATAAAAGTATAAAATCACATATCAACGAGTCCATATCTTGTCATGTTGGCTCACATGTCGATGCAGGTTTGTCTCAGTGCTTCCTAGACACAGAGTTATGGGATAAGAAATGATAATTTTTAGTTCTTAAAAGAGGGAAGTCATTTTAGTGCATAGCACATGGAGATGCTGTAATAGGAAAACATAAGAGCTAAAACAAAGAGGAAAATGATGGAAGGAAGACGACAGAAATAAGGCAAATAGGACTCACGGGTCAGTAATGGATGAACCACTACCAAACAGCCATTTTACAGATGCCAACAATGATGTTTTATCAAATAATTCACTCGCCAATTCAACTGTAGAACCCACTATAGTCCCGTGAGGTCTTGTCTTTCCATCCCAAAAGCTGCAACACCCTCTTCCTATCTGGCCATTTAAAAGAGAATTTAGAAGGGTGGATTTGTTGTTTTTTCAGTTTTTGCCATGTCTTCACCATTGTTGAGTTCTTGGGCTCCTTCAAGATTTTCTCTTCAATTTTTCTTGATAATTATCTTGTTCTTATACACATTTGGTAATAATGAAGTAGTTGTAAATGCTGCTACTCCAGCAGTGAGAGTTGGGAACATTTCACAGGTTGAAGATGCTGCTTATTTTCGCATATACTATGGCCAGACATTCAAAGTCATCAAGAATGGATTTGATGGCAAGAGCTATCTTCTCATTCAGGTATTTATCTTCTAATTCAGTGCTCTTTTCCAATGTATGTTTGTTCTGTTGAGCACTTTTCTGTTTATCTTCTAATTTACTATGGTTAGTGTTAAGCACTGTTCAATCTTCGGTAGTAAACGGGACGTGATAGGATCGTCTTCCTTTTGTTTGTATTCTTGTGTTTTATTTGTTGGTTCTAGCTAGTGGCAGAAATGAGAATTTCATGTGAATAAATTATGTCCCTGTCTGGGTGCAATTTTTATCGAATTTTAAGCAAAAAATTGACCGTTATAGTGATGAATCTCATTTCTTTATTTTCATTTTATCTGAAATGATTCAGACTCATACCATTTAATCCTTTCGATTTTGTATTGCCAATTTTGCCCTTTTTATCAATCAATAAATTCCATTTCCCACCTACCACTTTCCTTTCTTCACCTACCTCTTTCCCTTCTTCTCCAATTGTGTACTGATTTTAAAATTCGATGATTGATGGAATCCTCGGACCAACATTGTCGCACAATGTCACATCTTCGCCTTCTTTTCCATCCTACAAGTCTTTGCAAGTGGGAAACGCAGTCTGCGAAGCCCCTATCATAGCGAACAAATCGTAGATTTCAAAAATAGATAGCTTCAAAGTTTACCCTTTTTGATTCCTCATCATGAGCTATTTGTGCTACCCGTTCGTTGTTATAGATTTTTATATTCTGCACGTGTACAGATCGTAACACGTAATACATTAGACTAATTAGTCCGAATATCGTTCCCATAATGACTATTATCTAACAATTGGTTAAATTATTCATAACTTTAATATGATCGAAAAGAAATAATAAGATTTGTGGTTGGTGTCTAAATTATTCTAACTAAATTAAATTATCTAACGGACACAATTTATCAAATTTGAATTTTAAAAAAATGAACGTGGATGCTAGAACTTACATTTTACGTATAGATCCCTTTTAATTCGCCGATCAAGATTCATTACTTTTGTAATATTCGGTCGAATTCTTCTAAAATATTCATTTTACCCCTTTCGAATTCTCATTGAATCTATTTAACTAATTCAATTTCATATTTCTATGTGAATCAATTTAGTTAAACGAAATGTTGGTTTTAAAAATTCATCTAATGACCGCAATAATTAGCATAGGTATCTTTACACGTTATACTAAATTTTCGAATTTTACTATGTGGTCTAAATCTAACACTCACATCTCGATTCGTAATAGATTCACAAATGGCTACAATCTTGTTTGAAATAACTCTTTTCCAATTCGAACATTTACTGTACCAAAAATGGGTCTCAATCTCCGGCTAAAAATCTGGAACATGCTTGTGCAGTTGAAATTTGATTTGTGAAAATAATTTGGTTTTATTTCACTACTTTTAACTTCTAATTGCATCCACTTGACTCCTAGCATTCTCAAATCTTCATCGTGAGATCCGAAACAACTTTCGAATATTTTCACTTTAGTTCCCAAACTTTGGATCTTGCCATTTTTCGCTTCTTTCTTTCAATTCCACTTCCATTCATCGAACTCACCTAATAAAAAATTATATAATAAATTAGGCTATAATTCTATTAAAAGAATTGCGAAATGTCCCGAATAAATGTATAAAATACACTTATCAAACACCCCCAAACTTAGACAGTTGTTTATCCTCAAACAAAACCATAACCTAACATAAGAAACATAAAAACATGCAAAAGGTTTCAATTAGATAACCTGCCATTTTGTCTCATGATTGAAATCATTGTATTAAATGGATAAACGGCTTCAAGGTCGCATTACCAAAATCAATTTCTACTTTTACAATGCAAAACTGATGTGTGTGTGTGTGTGTGAAGAATTAAGTATAGCATTATGAATTCATAAGTTGTTTCAATTCCCGACCCTCAATGATCACTCGTAAGATTCACACACCCCCAAACTTATTCTTTTCACTCTTTTCTAGTGTGTCAACTAAGGTTGAATTTTTTTTTACTATCCACACTTCTCTAGCTTAGGTAAATCTCACAAATTGCAGTACAAGTATTCTCCATTAAATTTGATTGCTTCAATCTCTAGACAAGTATTTACTAGAAGGGTTTGGCTACACGAAAATGCTCTTTTTTAACTTTAATTATAATTGATCTGATCAAGAAACCTCATTTTTTGATTTAAATGAATAAATCCCTTCTATACTAATTGCATAGTATCTCAAAATCTACTATTAATTTTCGCACTCTTAATTTGTACATTTTGATGATCGCGTTCGAATAATTATCTAATTTTCCCAGAAGGACCAATTGAAACTCTCTAATGGCTACAATTAGAAACATAAAATTACTAATTGACCATCCTCCAAATCATCACAACGTTGTCATTAACTACTATTCCATATTAGGTTTTAATTAGGATAGGTTAGACTACATAAGAAGATTGTTAGAAATAATTATTTAGGTTTTCTTGTCGACTTAAGTAACTCATAAATTAAATTAATTTAGTGATATAATTATGAACATAGAAGACTTCATTTCATGTCAGTTTTTATTATTTGTAAACTGTCCAACATGTTGATACAAAGTTCTGCATCTTATATTATTATATACGGGTAGCTACTTTGTGTTCGTAGAATTAAATATTCATTTTATTGTGATGATCATCAGACATGACATCTCACAAGCACAGTACAGCTTGACCATATTAATTGTTTATGAAAGTTGAGACATAATTCATATTTCGAGAATGGCAATAAACAAAAAAACAATCAGAAAAAACGACGAAAGAACACAGATCTATTGTGGTTAGCCAACAACGTCAAGAAAAGCTCTATATGTTTTCATTATGGTAATTTTTTCCTCTAAAACGGCACACCAAAAAATCTTTTATATGTCGTGTGAATAATAAGACGATCTAAAATTCACGGACGCTGCCACCCTAGAATCACAAACAGTGGGGCCTACAATCCCCTACATTTCCTAGTTGACCTTACTATGAACGCTCAATGTGTGGACTGACAGTACAACACATTTTAGGTATATATTCTAAAAATTGCTTCCAAAATAATTAATCTTTTAGTGTTGTGTAACATATAGACATGAACAAGCACTTTTTATTTTCTTTTTATTGCTTGTGGATACATAGATGGCATGTTATGTCTTTAATAAACTTCTATTGGATACTTGCATTGACTTCCAGAGAAAAAAAAGCTGGTAGGACTACCTAGCTTAAAATATATACTGTTCATGAGGATAATAATAGACTTGTTGAAGATTAATGTATACATAATCAACTAAACTTATGCAACAAAATTAGGACATAAATATAAAAATAAGCCAATCACGATCGTAAAAGTCATCGTTAGGTTTGTAAATTACATGCTGAGGTGAATATGTTCTTGTTGTTTAATAAGTACCTATTGACCTGTTTCAATTTAATAACAGTCATTTGATTTAGTTTATTGAAGAATCTCAGTGGATTCTGCAAATGATTAAATATTTTCTGGGTTTCCATCGAAGTATTGAATTCTCATCTACTCAAATGCAAGTTGACTGTTAAGATTTAGCTGTCACCTATATTTTTATTAATTTATGAATTTTTGATTTTGTATGTAGATTTGAGTAATGAAAGTTTCAACAAAAACAAATGAATGTGAATAAGATAATGCTTTGGAGGTGCGACAAGTGGGGATAAAGTCACATCCCTTACATCTGACAAGCAATCTCACATCGTTGAACTTTCAACAAAGGTATGACGATTATGTTTGAATACAATTTTTTTAAGGACCATGTTTTTTGCCTCATCTAAATGACCGGGACAATAATAGTTGGAACCTCCCTATTGGAGCCGTCCTTGTCCTTGTCCCGATCATTGAGTCGGGATAATGGGTTTTTCCATTTTTTAAACCTATAATACAATGTGATGTAGATTGAATCTACAACACACTAACAAATGGATTGCATTTTAAGAAAACAAACGATTTTTCTTATTCCATGAACAACTAAAAATCCTATAAGACGTTTTGAGATCTTAAATACTAAAAGAATAGATAACCTACTAGGTCAGCAATCCCTTAATGGGCTGAACTACAAAACAAAATAAATAAATAATGAAAATAATGAACTAAGAAACATTAAATATCGTTTTGACTTAGCAAACGAATTCAAACATCCTAAATTCATCATATATCACAGCAAAGTAATGAGTTCAATGAGAATCGTCGCGAGCTTTCTGGAATGGGGTCATGGGCCCAAAACGGACATTGTATGCAAAAGTTACGCCATTTTCTTCGAACATCCACCATCTAAACGTTCCAAATACGCAAGTGTATGTTCTTTTACACTAACCCCATCACAATGTTAATGCATTTTGTATTTTTGTAAGTGGTTTGAATACTAAATTTTTGTTTGCTCTAATACTATTTTGATAATCTATAAGTTGAAGGTAACAAAAAATAGTCCATTTTTGTTATATGTATTCATATCTCTAATATACACACAGTGTGTAGGTCAAATTTATTTTCTCATCAAAGACTTAAATTATCTACAAAATTTTCATGTCGGCTGGTGAGAAAGCACTTGATTTTGCCCACGGATAGAGTGAAGCACCGAGTCTACGCTTCTCCCATCCACACAAGCCCATTTTTTCGAGTAGAGAAAGGTATAGAGCATGCATGCTCAACTCTCGCCCTTGTCCCGTCCGCGAAGCAGCAACCAATACGCTGGCAACTCCCATCTCTAATATACACATTGTGTGCAGGTCATATTTATTTTCTCATCAAAGACTTCAATTATATACTTCATAACCAGATGGTGTTAAAATTTGAACCTAACTCTTTTGTGCTCTATTATCATGTTGAAACTTCTTAAACTTTTGAATAAGGTGATTGAAAGCAAAACCTAGATCGAATGCAAACCATAAAGATAAAAAAGCCAAGCAAAAGAAAAAAAACAACTATAAAATCCTATGTCTTTCTAGTCAGGTTGTATCTGAAAATTTAATTAAGAGAAGAAAGAATTGTAAACTATAAAAATTGTGAAAGTAAACTGTAGAAATGTTTTCTGTTGATGTCAGGTAATTTTTATATCATATGGTCTTCAACAACTTATTAATAAATGTACTTTCAGCCCTGGTACTTCCTAGTGAATGTGTTATTATGTTTAATTTTTTTTTAGTTAAAGTTTAAATTTATTTTTTAGAATATTAGAGTTAGGATGAATAGATCAATCAGAAGTGAAAATGGTGTAAGTGAAGCCATGTAAAAGACCGCAGCACAATGACTTGGACTCCTATCGGAGGACTTTTGAGCGTGAACTACCACTTATCATGTAGTGGCAAAAATCTACAACTCTCATAGGCGCCACCAATCTAAAAGTAATTTTGAAAATCATGTTTGGTAAAATAAGATCACTTCAAAAGATTTATAATATGTCACCAACGATCCTCCTATGTCACTGGTGGAAAATGATAACAACCCCATGGTATGCAACATCAATACAATAAATAAGACTTTAGTTTCTTTTTGTTCTTTTCGTATTGTATATTTCACCGTATCACGCAAGCCATTAACATCAAAAGAAGTGTTCTTCTCTCACAATATTAGTGGTTGATCCTTTATCCATAAATAAATTGGTATGCTCTTCATTAGCTAATGTGCCACGCTAAAGTCAAAAATAATGTTCTTAACAGATTTAATCATAAGTTGTAGCATAGAGGATGGACAAGATACCTTTATTTTAATAAAAAGAGAGAGACCATATTTAAAGTGTTATGAATAACCTTAGAAAGAAAGATTTCATACTGGTTATGTAATCAAACTGTTATAGAAATTCCTAGTCTAAAATCTGAACTTGAAAGTACGCAAGGCTTAAGCTACGAACATATCATTAGACCTCCGTTATACGATTACAAAGGGGTTGATCTTTTTACCAGTGGAAAATCATCTCATGCCTTGAAAATTATATCTTCAATGAAACTGAGAATTTTATTTTCATAAGACGACAATTTCAAAAGACTAACATTTACGAAATTATTCTCATGTTCACAGTGCGTATAGGATAAAAGTCATAAGACTGCTAAGTGATATGATAGGAGAATCTTAGTTACCGTTTTCTCCAAATGTAAGAAACGTAAGAGAACTTTAAGTAAGATTCTCTTCAAGTGAGCAAGATAAGATTTCCCACTGCGAGTAGAGACGTTTAGCTTTCTTCAACTTGTTGCTCAATCCACTTGCAATAAAAAAATTTCATCCCTAGACTTTTCTCCAGAAATATCGACAGTGATGGCTTCTAAAAGTAATTTGTTGAAATAGAAAAATCCAGGAACAATTTCTGGTCTAATTGACATCAATAAGTATAGTATTGATTGCTTCCTTCTCTTCTTTTGGTTGATTTGATAAGGATTAAAAAAAAAAAAAAACTGCATTTCCACGTGATCTTATAAAGTAACAATAAAATAAAATAAAAACTCATAGGTTAGTTTTGATTCTTATGTGCCAAAAATGGTAGAGAGGATTGAACTTCAATGGTAGTTCAACTATAAGTACATCAAGAGCTATTATCCGTAGATATTAATTGGTTGGCATTATTAGTCACCCACATAGTCAAAGAAAATTAGCTGCTTATTAATGAATTTCGACCGGATAGCCGGTGGTCTTATACGTTAATGTACTAATATTTAACTGCGACTAGAATGCTTAGAGGGTGTTTGGTGGAGATTAAAATTAGATTTTTAGTAGATTGTGATAGAAATTTTTAAAATGTGTGGTTGAAAAAATGTGGGATCTATGAAAGATGTGATTAATATTGATTGTTTTACTTTAACTTAGATTAAAATTTGATTTTAATGTGTACCAAACATGGCCTTAATTTGGCCGAAAAACGCAATTTATTTTAATCTTTTTCTATCTATCTTTAAACGTTGAACATGAATTTTTCGTATTTGGTTTAATAATTAATGATAAAATGTACTATTCAATTTTGAGTTGACAACCTTTTTGGAGTGTATATTGGGGTTTTGACAGTTGACATTTTCGTTTGTGTATGTAACATGCAAAGGTAAGTTAGACTTCATATTAATTTTTTTTTTTTGTCAGAAGTCAAATAATGGTGCTTATAAAAAGACACGGTCTTACTTTACATACAGACAGATAACGAATTTTTTTTCAATATCAAGGTTTTGCAGAGGATTAATAGCGAAGGTTAATTCGTATAAGATTATAGAAGAAAGTAAAACTATGTCGTTTGGTACTCGTGATGCTGCAGAAACGCTAATTGCGAGGAAGAAGGTGAGTTTTTCTTTTTTCTTTTTTTTTTCTTTTTTGTCCATTCTTTACATTTTGCTAGCTTGTTGAAGTTAAGCGGGGAATTGTGCCGGAGAATTATTCGGAAGGCTACTGGTTTTAAGAGCGTCGTGTCTGTATTAGTTAAAAGACCATTTCTCAAAAACACTGCTGAATAAATGGGATTTTCATACAATATATATTTTTAGATTAAAATCAAGGACATTAATTATAAGGTTGTAATTTATTCCCCCCTTTTGTTTTCTCATGAATAGATGGTTATGATCTTATTTCAGGTTGTAGGTGTGAGAATTGCTGAGGAAGATGGAAGTTCAAATGTTTCTTCACCTAATGAAGATGATCTTGGAAGTGACAAGAAGGTAAATAAAAAAGTAATTTATTTTCAGATTTCATGAATTTCATGTATAATTGTTTATCAGTATTTAAACACTGATCTGTAGTCATTATGAGCCCCTTTTATCTGATCTGTATATCAATCCTTGTATATGTTTCTTAAAACACTATTTTTCTGTGTGATTATCGATTTTGTAGATCTAGTCTCGTCGCGTATAATAAATATGAATATCACATGTAAATACATATGTACACACGCATATTACGTACAAGATGGACGGTAAAATAGTAGTAGTTACAAAATGTACAAAGTTCAGCCGTAATCTTGGTTTCTTATTTGTTGTAGATATATTCAAGATATTATCAAATAGTATGGAGCTTATTATTATTGTTGATTCAAAAAGTAAAATGTAATGAAAGGTTCAAAATAACCAATATTACATATATATTGTTTTTAATCATCCTTCAAGGGGGGTTGCAATTATAGTATAGAAGACCATTTTAAAACTCAAGAATAGGTTGGGTGTTGACTTTGACCTTTTTTTGATCCCAAACATTTCCAAATATAAAAATTGTTTAGGGGTATAAATGGATTAAAACTTTACTTTCTCAAAAAATTCTACTTTTGTTTAAATTTTTTATTTTTCGGGATGATTTTATTTTATTTTAGTTAAACTTTGTCAATAGGGTTTGTAATGAAATGCTGATAAGCAATAGTTTAATCAATTCATCTTGTCCTAGATATTTTCTTTTCAATTTGTGAGAAAATTGTTTTCTTAAATTTCCGTTATGCGCATAACTGGTTAAATTCGCGCATAACTGGTTAAATTCATGTTCTTCCTTTGTTTTGCAGCAGGAGGATCATCTAGAGTCAGCTAAAGCCAAAATGGATGCAGTTAGAGAAGACAATGAAAGACTGAAACAGACTTTATCTCAAATCTTGAAAGATTACCATTCTCTGAAAATGCATTTCCACAGTATAGCTCCACAAGATGATGAGCCTACACTACAAAAGAAGAATACGCCAACACCAACGGAATTTTTTCAAGGGGCATCACTTCCGGAGCTGCCAATGATAGAAGAATCCAAGCTCGTTTCTCTTAGCCTTGGGAGATTTTCATCAGTTGATGTAAAGAGGGAGGAGAAGAGGGATAACAATGGGAAGAATCTTGAGGAGCATTGTAAACTAGATGGACTTGAACTAGGGTTGGACTGCAAATTTCATTTAGGTTCTTCTGATGTCATGAAGAATCCAAGCGCAGAGAATAGTTTCGATGAGTCCAAGGAAGATGAACAAAACGATACATCGACACCCAGTAAAAGCCTAAAGACTGCAAGAAGCGGAGATGATGAAATTCTACAGCAGAACCCAATTAAGAAACCTAGGGTTTCTATAAGAGCCACGTGCGACACCCAAACGGTTAGGCATCTAAAAATCTATATAAAAAAAAAATTCGCACGCTTGTCTTCCGTAATCATGTTCATTCCAGTATACTAAAATGGGTTAATCCATTTGTACATAATGGTTTGTACATAATGAATTATCCCATCTCACATAATGCGCAACGCTCATGTATATTTAAAAATTCCGACAACGTGATCCTTATCCCCATTGTGAGTAGTAGGTAAAAGATTCGGTAAAAAAATTCGGTACATGTAGCATGATCCAAGTTAAGTTTTCCATATGGTTTCTGTTCTGAATTTATGAACTCCATTATGCAGATGAATGATGGATGTCAATGGAGAAAATATGGACAAAAAATAGCAAAAGCGAATCCTTGCCCTCGGGCATACTATCGCTGCACAGTCTCGTCTTCTTGCCCAGTAAGGAAACAGGTAGATACATATGCATTTGCCGAAATCTTAAGCATAAAATGCCTTTTTCCCTTCACCAAATCAAAAAAATTATATTGAAAAATATCTACTTTAGAACCCGTGTCTGTTCTAATACCATAACTACTCTCTTTTTTTAGGTACAAAGATGCGCAGAAGACATGTCGGTTTTGGTCACCACCTATGAAGGAACACACAACCATCCACTTTCAGTATCAGCTGAGGCCATGGCTTCTGCAACCTCTGCAGCTGCTAGCATGCTAAAGTCCGGCTCCTCAACCTCGCAACAAGGCCTCGGAGTCTCAGCCACTTCCTTCACTAGTACTAATCTCCATGGATTGAACTTCAATTCCACGAATAACTTAACCACATCCCGACCTTTCTATTTTCCTCGAGCTTCCATCTCGACTTCCCAATCACACCCTACCATTGTTCTTGACCTTACCAGACCTAATATTTCCTCTCACAATAAATTATCTTCAACCTTATTTTCTGCTAAGCCCTCCACGTCCACATGTCTCAACTTTTCGTCAACGCCATCATCTTCATCCTTCAACTCCAACACCCTAAAAGTATCCTGGAATAACGAATTCCATACCCAATCAGAGGCATTGTTCAACAGCAGAAACCATATGGGAGCATCTTTTAATTCTCAACCTTATATCCATGGTAATGTCCAAACTTCTCCAGAAGTACAGAATATGCACGTGACAGATAAAATTGCTGCTGCAACTAAGGCAATTGCCCGTGATCCAACATTTCAATCAGCATTAGCTGCAGCAATTACATCTTTCCTTGGAAACTCAGGAGGTAATGTTCAAGAAAAGCATGGCTCAGGAGGGAATTCTGGACAGCATTTTCATCTATATTTTCCTCAACAATCCATGAAGGATGAGATCGGGTGTGCAACAACAAGCTTCCCCAACCACTGATTTCCCAACAAAGAAATTTGATAATATATCCTCCATTAACATTTTCGAGACATAATCCACACATATGTCACTGGGCGAAGAGGGTGAAAAATAATGGGTTTTTCTTGTTGCCGTTGAAATGTTTAGTAGTATAGAATTAGAATATTAGAATTAGTCAATTAGGAATAAGAATTATTCTGCTCAAATTGAAATTATTCACATATATTATTTTTAAATGGGATAAAGAAAAGAACAAAAATCAATAAAAGAATGAGAAATTTGAATACGCTATTTATAGCTATAGGGCCCAACTAAATTCTCATAAAAAATGCTAACAAGTAACAACTCATTAGAGTAGGACTATCCTAAAGACTAGGTAGAAAATAGCTAAGTCCGTAGTGACAAGGTAAAAGCTTTATTCATGTAAATAATAAATTTCTAACACTTTGAACTCGAAGTCACCTCCGATGTTCCCAATTTGATGTGTAAGTACCATAAAACACGAGCAATGTATTTGTATCAAATGATCATTGGATATTGAAAGTTAGCGACGAGAAATTATATAATCATTACCAGCACAATAGCTATAAAATGAACTATTTTTTATGTTTTCCGCAAATATAAACTATGAATTTGTGATATAGACAAGTTCTGTCCCGCGGATTCCTTCTCAAAATATTTAGCCTTCATTTAGGAAATTTATAAATGGTATATAAAGAATAATAATAATAATAATAGTAATATCAAGAGTCATATAAAATATGTAAATAATAATTATAATAGTTATGAATGTGTTAATGAAATTAATTTTTAATTTTGATTTATGTATATGTATCTAAACGGCAACTTAAATAATGAAAACAATCAAAACAAATTGGTTTCCGTAATATCCAATCAAATTTAATCAAGAAAATTCATTAGAAATATTTTAAAAATATAAAATAAAGAAACCTACTGATAGAGACAGATTTATTTATTTTTTTTTTCCACAAAAGTACATTAGTATAAAAAGGAAATATTCTCGCATTTGTTGCAATGATATATCGAAAATTATAATTGTTAAAAGTTAAATTAAGAAATTAACATGAACTTAGTGAGGGAAGGAATCACTCTCTAATATACGTGAATTAATTTTATTATTTTGTTGAGATCTAGAGTGAATCATCTCTCTCTCTCTCTCTCTAAATAATAATAATAGTAGTAGTAGTAGTTGTAAATTCATTGCGCTTAAAACTAGAATTAGGACTAGAACGGGGACCCAACGATAATAATGACACTTGTTTGATGTTCTACTGATCTAGGTTAGGCAGATTCAAAATGTTCTAAGCATTTTGTGTTTATTTTTTTTTGTTGTATCTATTGAATTAATTTTTATTTTTAGCTACCTTATTATATAAGTATAATAAGTCACTGTTTGGTGGCCATTTTATTTAAGGAAAACCTAGTTTCAGATAGTGGATTTTTGGAGAATGTAATTAAAAAGTAGGAAAAAAATTTGGATTTATAAGTACAATATTTTATTGTGTGAACGTGATTAAAAATGAGTATGTAGAAAAATGGATTTTGAAAGAATGAATGACAAATCGGACTAAATTAATTACGATATTTGGAATTATCATAACCTTGTCCCCAACGATGAAGACCGGTTCGAAGATGAACGAGGTTACTCATAGTGTCATCAAACGTGGAGTCTAAATGGATCATTCACGTGGCATAATGAAACAGCTGCATGCTAAAATCAACAAAACTAACTCATCCAAGATTCAGAGTTCCCTATTTCTGTTAGATTTTTCACGAGAAATTGCTCAAATTAAGGTAAATTCTTTCATCAACATATTGATTCTTGATTTTATTTTAATTATGTTTATGCTCGTTATTCATGCTAATTCCATAATATGTAATGATAATTATTTATGGGTATGTGTTAAGACAATTTGTGGCATAATTAACAGAGAACATTATAATCATGCATAATTTAATAAATAGATGGGAGCTAATACTTTATTAGGATTATGTTTATTGTTATTGAAGGGCGATCGATTTAGTAGCAGACATGGCACAGGTGCAAGACGCAAATACAAATCCAAAAAGTGCAAGCTATGATGCTTATTTGATATGGTTCAATGCCGAAAGAAGTTGCCACGTTCATTGCAAAAGACTCTAACAGATGCATTTGCAAAAATTCCAGTTTCAATGTTCACACAAGTCCCTGGAGGAAAAGGTGGGAGCCTATAGTATTTAACATTTACTTTTTTCTGATAGCAAAGTGTAAAGATTAAGTTACATTAATTAGCCATTATAAACTACCAAACAACAAAAATAAATGTGCAAAATAACAAAAACAGTAAAGAACTCGAAGGTTTTTCGTCCTAAGGCAAGAGGTTCGGAATAAAATTTATAATCTCCTTTTGAGCTTCCGCCAACCGGAAGAGATCACTTTATTAACTAAGGATCAAAGTCCGTTCATCAATACACCAAGGCACTCAGCAAGAATCACACAAGAATCTTCACAGTAACGAACTCTCTCAAACCGAACACAGGAATCCACACAAGGATACAAATCA
>CAIGRQ010252911.1:0-23795 GCA_903798375.1 Fraxinus sp. D2006-0159 | reverse complement strand
CAAACAACATAGCTGTGAATATGATAAAAAAATATAGTAGAACTATAGAAGGTCAAATAGATTGGATTGAGCCATCTAAAGGGAAGCTTGCGACAACACATGACACCACTTCTTTCTGTGGCCCACCTCAATCCGCGTACCAGATTCATGTGTGCCGACGATGGAATTTTATAGCATGTTAGCTACGGATTAAAATCAGATTCTAATCTATTAATTTAAGTCTAAATCAAAGTCAAACAATCAATATTAATCACGTTTTTCATGGGCCCCACAATTTTTCAATCACAAATTTCAAAAATTATTATCATAATCTACTAAAAAATTTAATTTTAATCTCCACCAAACACTCTCTTAGTAATGGCTCAGTTAAACATTCACTTTTACACATTAGTCAATGCAATGGCCTCTTTTTTATTAAAAGACAAGAATATCCTTAAGTATTTTATATAATTACAAAGAAATGAGTTTTTTAAAAAGACAATAATACCCTTTAACTTATATAGTAAAAACCAAACATGTTTCACTTAAAATTTCAAAATCAAGTCATCTTATTTATCTGTTTACTCCAATACAAATAAAAACTCTTTCATTTTTCATCTGCTTCAACCTTAAAATTTCATAAACTTATCAAATATTCAACAAAGATATTTTGTTTATATCTAACATTTTCGAGTCTCAAGTATATTTGTGTACAATTAATTTTATTTTCGTTAAATTAGTATATTTTTTAAATTATTAAATTTTATTTTGACAAATGTTATGGCATATGTAGGTAATTTTATTAAAAAAAGGGAGAAAAAATAATATTGGGGTCAAACAGACATAGTGGTCTGTTACGGACTACCCGCACCGTTAGGGCCATTTGTTACAGACAATCCTCTCTTTTATTTTTTTCCCCCTCCTTTTTCTTACCATTATACTAATTCCTTATATTTAATCTAATTTTTTAATAATGCAAATATGACATCAACATGTGTCCCCGATTTGTTGCTTTGGTGAATTTCTAATGGTCTATGAAAATGGAAATGGACAAGTTAAGAAAATGGGGTTGCTGCAATTTTGATAACGAGTACATTGTTTACGAAAATGTACAATGATATGCAAAACATATTCAACGTCGACCCCTTTTAGTACGATATGGAATTGAGGATTTTTATTTCACAAGCATTCAACAATTCCTATTTCACCTATGAAAGTTATTTCTGAAGTGCAAATGAAGTTTCTAATTAAATTGAATCAAGTCCACAAGTCGACTCCTATTTCCGTAACTTTATGGAGGAAAAATGTCATCGATGGTGAACACAAATTTTTCGATAGAGGGGATCATAATATCTTAAAATTTAATCAATCAGATTATATGCTATTGTATGCAAGAAATAAATTCTTTTCATGACACATTAAAAAAATGGAATTAAAGTATAAAGTAAATTGAAGTATAAAAACATAATTTCAAGTCAAGTAAAAGCAAAAGACGAAAAATGAAAAATAATTGATGAAAAAAATATTAAATTAAGAAAAGAAAGAAATTAAAAAATTATAAGATTCAAATTTTAAAAAAATACACATACAAAAAGGAAAAAATGAAAATGAAAAATTTCTTAATAAATAAAAATGAATTAAGAAAAATGAATAAAAAAATTGAAAAAAAAATTAAGTTTGAAAAAAAAAAGGAAAATAAAAAATAACAACAAAAAAGAAAATGATTAAATTGAAAAAAAAATGAAAAATGAAAACGAAAAAAAAAATTAGATCGGATCGAACCAGCATTGTCCGGATCCGGATCCAGACACAGACGGATCGCTGGGAATTCGGCCCCAAAAATAACCATTTTTTGCCTATTTCAACCTCAAAATTGATTTTTCTTCCATTTTAACCATAAATAAATCTCAATATTTGTATTAAACTCACAAATTAAAACATTCAATGAAAAAAATTCAAATCTCTACATTCACCACAATGAATTTCAAACAAATATTAACCTTGTCAAGTTTAGAAGATGAACATGACCGTCTGTAATCTTGAAGTCTGGATCTGCTTCCTTTTTTTTTTTCTTATTTTCTCTCTTATTTTCAAAGGGTATAATGGGTAACTAAACCTTTTGTTTTGTATTTATCTTTTATCTTCTTCTTTTTTTTTCCATTTAATACTGGTCAAAGGTCATCTGGAAATTAGACCGAGTCCAATGACCATTGGCCACTATTTCGTCGAGACGATAGGGTTTTTGGGCTGAATTTATTGTATATGCGTCGGAGAAATTATTAATATATCATGTGTGCTAACATATTTAATTAATTGTTTATAAAAACTATTTTAAAGTTAAGCCCAAAATTAAAGTGATCTAATAAAGAATTAAACAATTTGATTTTGGGCATTTAAATAAAGTGTGAGCCGGATTATAAGTATAGAGACTTGATCTATTAGGATTGTATTTGACGATGAGCCAAATACATATGAAAACTATATATACGGTTATGATCCTCAATTCATATGCAATATTCTCATTCGTTATGTCGTCCCATCAACATGTTAATTACATGATTGGTCATTGAAATCTACGTAAGGTTTTCAGGAAGTTATTGAACTTCAAAAGTTTTTCCATTAGTCACTAAACTTTATAAATATAATCTCACCCATCATTGAGAATTTCAAAAGTTTTCTCTTAGTCAATTAATTTTACAAAATGTAATCGCATCCATCACTCATGGGCTATGAGGAAACTTTCATAAGGTTTATTGACTAACAAGAAAAAATTTGAAGTTCAATTACCCCCTGAAAACCTTATGTAAAGTTCAATGACCAATTAGGTAATTAATCAATATTTATATATCTTTAGTCTTTTTTTTTTTTTTTGTAGTACAAAAATGTAATCACTCAGTGGCTACGAGGAAATGTAATCTCATCCATCACTCAGTGGCTACGAGGAAACTTTCGTAAAGTTTATTGACTAACGAGAAAAATTTTGAAGTTCAGTGACCCCCTGAAAACCTTACGCAAAGTTCAATGACCAAAATTAGATAATCAATCAATCTTTATATATTTTTAGTCTTTTTTTGTACTCCATAATTTTATTATCTTTAGTATCGCCAAACTTAGATAAATGAATAACCTTTTATCTTAGGGAAAATCGATAAGGTTGTCTGCTAACCTCTTTAAGATCAAAGCGGGAATAGATGATAGTTCTATGGCCTTCTTCAGCTTCAATCGTCTTTTCATCAGGACACACCTGGATAAAAATAAAAAATTTATTAGATTATTAGCTAAAGAATGCATATGAATTTTAATGTTGAATACTATGAAGTGATCAATGATGAAGGGTTCTCTTTCGAAATAGTAGACTCTTAGATATTAGAGAGGTCAACATACAATTTTGTCAATTATCCTCAAGATAAAGACTATTTTATTTTTTAGTTTGACAATGCTAGAGAGAATAAATTGTAAAGTAAGAGTATAGAAAAATGAAAAAAGAAAATGATTAAAAAATAACTTAAGATTGATAAGTTACCTGATTGGTTAAAAAATTGTTAGTCGCTGAATTTTACAAATGTAATCACATCTATCACTCAGTGACTAATGGAATTTTTTTTAAATAAAACTAATGGGGAAACTTTTAAAGTTCAGTTGTCCTCTAGAAACTTTGTGCAAAGTTCATTAACTAACAAGGTAATTAACCCTCCCATCAACACAAGAATTCAAAGATAAAATATATTGAAGAGAAAAATCCAAAACCCTGCATAAAGGAATTTAAGAATCAGGAAGAAGGATTGAAATGATCAAATTGAAGAACAATAAGTCAAGATTAAATGATTGCAATTCAAGATACAAATATGTTTCGCATTAATTAATTTTCTTGATAATTTGACATGAAGATCTTGACAATTCATTTAATAAGGTTTAAGTTTCATAAAAAAAATAAAAAAAATTCAATGATAGGTTCAAAAGAAAGGTATAAATGTAAAAAAGATTGAACTCTAATTCATAATTCTCGTTTTAATTTATGAAGGATTGGTATAATTTAAGAATGAGTAAAGTATTAAAATGTTCAAGTACATAAGCCGTGTTGTATAAATTCAGGCATTACACTCCATCCTCAAGTTTGTGTACTGGTCATAGGTATACATATTTCATTCTTAAACTTAACATTTCGGGTAAATCCCCCTTGCCAGAAGGGGGTATCCCAGGCCCCCAGCCAATAGGGGGCGCCCGGATTTGAGCCGGGTACCCCCCCTTCTGGCCAGGAAGGGCGGTCCTAACATTTCAACGCGTCAACTAAAAAAAAAAAAGAGGAGAATCAAGAGACAACATCTTCTCCTTAATTTGTCCATTTACATGATTCTTTAGTTGCACATTTTGAGGTATCAAATTTTTGGGGAGACAATAAGAAGAACGGTCAAATGAGATAGTAGCTGTGGATTCTTCAAGATTCCAATCCTGTAGATTTTTCAAATTTGATGCGATGATATAATATCGAAATATTCTAGCAACGAAGTAGCTTCTCATTTTCAATTTTAGACATTTGGAAATTCGTCTTGTCGGTGTAATTTCTGATTCATTTTAATATTTCTAAATTACATTGTGGCTAATTATATTCAAATCGCATTTTTTTTGTTACACCATATGTTAATTGTAAAGGTCACAACATTTGTTCTTTGTCACATTTACGTCATCAATTTTTCGTTAATTTACACATCTTATTTCTAATAACAGTCTCTGTCCAAAATAAATTATTATGAGTACATAAAAAGATTTATTTTCCCCTCTTATTTTTAAATGAGCGAGAAAAATAGTAGACGGGCAGCTTGACAAAGGCAGAATGAAATTATTCTTGGAAAATTGGAGTAGAACCTCCAATCTTTTCTTTAGAAATTCATAATTAATACGTAAATCACTGGAAACTTTTAATAACAAGTAAATAAAGAGATTATAAGAGAATAGAGTAGTAAGCAAATGTGAGAAGAGTAGTGCTATGTGTACATAGCACTACACATAGGGGTTCACATAACCGCTAAATGGCGGCCCCCTATTGGGGAGGTGCCTGGGCCCCCAGGCACCTCCCCAATAGGGGGCCGCCATTTAGCGGTTATGTGAACCCCTATGTTATTTGCTATGTACACATAGCATTTTTCATGTGAGAAATAGTGGAAACGAGGAAATTATGGGCCGTGGAGCCCATGGGGGCTTGAAAAGAGTCTTCCAGAGATGGGCCGGGCCACCTAATCCATTTTCTTATTTATTTATTTATGGTTTATAAATTGAATTTACCTGTACATAAATGACTTTCCATTATGTTTAAAATCGAGATTATTGATTGTTTTAAGAATTGTTAAAATTATTGACAAAGCTATATACCACATCATGATGTTTTATGACGTCACTCATCCAAGCCTAATTTTAGTGGGTGTTTGGTGGGGAATAAAATTAGATTTTTAGTAGATTGTAATAGAAGTTTTTAAAATGTGTGGTTGGAAAGCTGTAGGACCTATGAAAGATGTGATTAATATTGATTGTTTGATTTTGAATTAAATTAAAATCAGATTTTAATCCGAAATAAACAGACCCTTAGTGGATGGTCGTTGTACTTTCCTTATTCCAGTTTCCTCTCCCTAAATATAAGGATCCATTTCAAGCCCTTGTTTGAACCCTATTTTATCAACAATTCATTTTCAACTACACATTTTTCAATAAAATAATTTTACACATAATCAATTTTTTTTTTCATATTTCTTAACCACACATTCTTTAAAAAAAAAAACACTATTTCAAAATACATTATTTTCCCTAAAATGGGGTTCAAACAAGGGCTATATCTTATCGAAATCGTTAAATATAAAAAAAAAAATCGATTGTATACATCACTACTTACACTTGGTTACCAATATATAATGTGACGAGATTTGACTCAGTCAAAATCTCACCAACCAAATAAAAAAAAAAAATCCCCAATTTCTTTGTCACTAACCCAATGTATTTAAACACAATCGTTTAAGTGGTGAATAGATTTTGACCGTTTTAATTCAATTTATCGCCACTTCATCAATCCGTAAACACAAGAAGCATTTTCCAAAAAAATTACAAGTTTATGAATTCATCCTCACAAAGCAATAAATATATAAATAGGTCCCCATTTTCATCCATGATTTTTTTCACTATAAAAAATATAGCAAACCCTTTCTGCTTTCTCATTCGCGGCTGCCGATTCCAGGTATGCCCCACTGTCTCTCTCTCTCTCTTTCATGTAATTCAGGGATTCCATTAACTTTTCTTTTTCGAGAACTGCAATACAAGCTACGCCTCTCTATCTATTTTGATGCAAAAGATTATCGGGTTGTTAGTTTAATTCCTTTTAAGACTTGGGGAAGATCGATGAAAAGAAACTAAGATTTGCAGAACTGATTTTTTTTTTCTTGAATAAATTTGGGTTAAAAAGATCCGATTTTAGAGTAGGGTTGCATGTGTCATGCAGGAGTTGGTACTCGTTGAACCGCCTTATTCTATCGCCATGCATGTATATCGATGGACTGTACTTACATTGTATCAGTTTCTAATGGAAACTGAGTTTTTCTACTTATTTTTCCAAAGAAACTGTGGACTAGTTTTTTCGGCTCTTTTCTTTTTAGTGATTTGGTATGATTCGTGTTTAAAATTGTTTGAAAATGAAATCAATAAATTGCCGAGGAATGTTTTATATTTCTCTTGTTTGATTAGGGTTTCACTGTGATCGAATGGGCACGATTGTTTTATTTTTTATTTTGTTTAGTTATGAACACAAGATGCTGATTTCTCTAAGATTTGTGAAATTGTGAATTGACTTGTGTAAGATAAAAATTTGAAAATACTTCGCTACTCCTTCAGTTAATTATTGATAATGAAGAAAATAATGTATCAAATAACAAAGTGACACGTATAAACCATATAGGACGACTGTCAATACTCTTCATCATGAATAACATTACTTCAAAGAATAAGGACATTGGGGCTCTTATTTACTAAACCGAACATGATAGCAAAAAAAAAAATATCATATACTCAGTGTCAAGTTTATTGAAAATAAAACATAGTCTGTGTGTCATTTTTTATTTTTTTTTCCAAGAAAGCTTCTGCAACTTTTTTTTTTTTTTTTGGAAAACCCTTTTCATAGTGGGACAAATAAGTGCACTTTCATCTGACTTGCGTGCCTGTTTGTTCGAACTTGATTCGGAAACTATTGCTTCTTTTATTCATTTCTTGTTATTGTTCGTTTCTTTTAGATATATCTTGTTATTCTTTACATTCTTCTTTCCTTCAGTTTTACTTGTGTTTTAAAGTTGAAGCTAACAAAAGGCACACCATTGAAGACTAAATTTCAGTAAATAAATGCGTTCCATCTCGAACAAGTTAAGTTTTAGATGGCGTGAATCAATTTAGTATTAGACCAGACACAGCTCCTAAGTTCAAGTCTCATTGTCATCCATCTATGAAAATTGTGAACGTGTTAGGCATTTTACAAAGAATGAATCTGGTGACCGGCTTGCATTTGGGTGGGGGTGGAAGGTGAATACAAATTTAAAGAAATAAAATGTGTCTCCTTACCAACAGAAATTTTAGATGATTTTGTTTACTATGTAAGCCTTAGCAATCATAAGGCTTATGTCCTCAGGAGCGCGCCTCAATAAGTCAAAGCATAAAACTTCTGAAAGGGCACTCGAAGTCTAAGTTTTCTTGGTTGATATTCTGAGGATACTATACAAATGGAATGAAATAACAAGAGAAGACATTTTCATTTTATTATGGCCCGTGGATATAACGACTGCTATGTAAAAAATTTCTTTCTCAACGTGCATATAAAGCTGTGAGTTTTGGGTATTGTTGCTTCTAATATTGACTATTTCATTTGTTGCAGAGCAGGAAAATACTCTCATTTCCCTGTCACTCTTACTGCCTCTAAATTGGTTTCCTTGCCTTTAGTTTTGGCCAAGGTCTGTTTCTTTGTATAACAGTTTTCATGTTGAACTTTCCATCGTTTCTCATTTTCCTTTAAGTCTCCTCATGTCTGCAATGAGTCATTTTATGTGCATGCTCCATCATTCTTACAAATAGCAATTCTGATTACCAAATTTTAATTAAGCTGTCTTTGCAACTATTGAGTAAATCCAATCTGAGTTATCTTTGTCATGATTTGTACGATAGGAAAATGGATATAGGTGGAAATTCCTTACCATCTTCATCAGATACGGTTAAGAGAAAAGTGAGCTACTTCTATGATCCAGAGGTTGGAAATTACTATTATGGGCAAGGTCACCCAATGAAGCCACACAGGATGCGAATGACTCATGCTCTCCTCGCTCACTATGGTTTACTACAACATATGCATGTATCGAAGCCTAATCCTGCTCGAGAGAAGGATCTATGCAGGTTTCATGCAGATGATTATGTCTCATTCTTGAGAAGAATCACGCCAGATACAGTGCAGGAATATTCGAGACAGCTGAAGAGATTTAATGTAGGCGAAGATTGCCCTGTTTTTGACGGTCTTTACTCCTTCTGTCAAACTTATGCTGGAGGTTCTATTGGAGGAGCAGTTAAGTTAAACCATCAACATTGTGACATTGCGGTAAATTGGGCTGGTGGACTGCATCATGCAAAGAAATGCGAGGCTTCCGGTTTCTGCTATGTGAATGACATAGTTCTGGCTATTTTGGAGCTCCTCAAGTTTCACGAGGTTGGTCTCTTTTTCTAACACCGTGCATGATAACAGTGACTTCTTGACTATTATATCTTGTTTTCTTTACATTTACATTTTTGTTTATGTACACACAGTTTTATAGTTTCTTGCTGCTTAATTATAAAGAACACTCTTTAGATCAGATTTCCCTGACTTAATGGGAGTTGAGGACTTCCTTAGTTTCACATTCCTGAATTTGATTTCTCCTTTTTTCCATTGTTTTAGCGAGTTCTATATGTGGACATCGATATTCATCACGGCGACGGTGTTGAGGAGGCTTTTTATATTACAGACAGAGTCATGACCGTTTCATTTCACAAATTTGGAGATTATTTCCCTGGCACAGGGGACATAAAAGATATTGGATTTGGGAAGGGGAAATATTATGCTCTTAACATTCCATTGGATGATGGAATTGATGATGAAAGCTATCAGTCTTTGTTTAAGCCAATAATGAGAAAGGTGATGGATGTTTTTAGGCCTGGAGCTGTGGTCTTACAATGTGGAGCTGACTCCTTATCTGGGGATAGGTTAGGCTGCTTCAATATATCCGTTAAAGGTCATGCAGAGTGTGTCAGATTCATGAGATCTTTTAACGTGCCACTTCTTTTGTTGGGTGGAGGTGGCTACACAATACGCAATGTTGCTCGTTGCTGGTGCTACGAGGTATGTTGTATGTATATTAGTTCACTTTGAACTAGGTCGAAAAATGAACTTTTAATCATTTCAAAAATGTATAAAGTCAAATGATCGTCGTGCAAATATGTCCTCCACAAGCCCTTTTAGAGGAAACTTTTTCTTTTCTCAAATTTTCGTCATCTTCATCTTTGATTGAATATTGCCCTTTTGAATTTTGAGCAGACAGGAGTAGCACTTGGAATTGAGGTTGACGATAAGGTGCCAGAGCACGAATATATTGAGTATTTTGGTCCAGATTACACTCTTCATGTTGCTCCAAGTAACATGGAAAATAAGAACTCTCGTGAAATGTTGGATAATATAAGAGCAAAGCTCCTTGATAATCTCTCAAGACTTCAGCACGCACCAAGTGTACAGTTCCAAGAGCGACCGCCTGATACTGAAATCCCAGAGGTTTGTTTTTACAGCCCTGAATTGTTTCAGTTAACAAAAGATCACGAGTACTATCCATTATATATCTTTCATGTATTCTTATTAATTCCTGAAAATGTCAGTGCCCTGGCCACAAATTTGAACACGTTGTACTCTACCAAGATACTAATGCTTTTTGTTCATTTTATAGCTCTATTCCACCCCTCTTTGCCACGATCATTTCATTTTTAAGGAACAATGTAAATTTAAAGTACCAAGAAATAACTTAATCAGATATCAGATGGAGGGTGTCTAGAGATAAATGCGTATCGTTTCCCTTTTGTTACATCTTCATGACTAGAGAATGACTTCGTCGAAAGAAACCCAAACAAGTTATTTGTATGTTGGAAAAGAAAATATGGATAATTATGTGACAGCTCATTTATGCTGCTTCAATTTCAGGCAGACGAAGATGAAGATGATAATAAAGATGAAAGAAAAGATCCTGATGATGATGTTAATGTTGATTACTTGAGGTATACTTCCTCGTCCACTATTCACACGTGCGCTTTTCTATTTCTGAATATATGGCAAATTCTGAGAAAAAAAGTTGGTGTCATTAAGCATAGATCATTCCCTATTGTGTCCTTACAGAGAAACTACACCTAGCAGAGTGAAGATGGAATTTGTTGAACCTGAAGCTAAAGATCAGGTATCTCTCATTTCGTTGTCTTTTGATAGAAAATCATCTTTATTGCCTTATCAAATGCCTGTAGTAAAGAGTTTTATCAGATAAGTGTAGAATGGAGTGCAATTACGAAGTCTTTGATTGAAAGTCGAAGGAGAGATTTGTCTATTTTAGTTAGTGAACCACAGATGAGGCAGCCTTTCTCCTATTCGAACCTTGCACGCATGCCGGTTAATACTTTTATTATCTAGAAAACCTTTGTTCTCAATAAATTTATTTAATCTCGATATAGAATGGTTACATCCAAAATTGACGCTATACGAGTAGTTTCGACGAGCATTAGAAGCTTCTTAACTTTGTTGACTAGTCTACGTGAGACGTTATTTCAATTAAATACATAAAATGTACATCATTAGTGCTGCATGTATCACCTCAAAATTTCAATACATTGTTATCCGTAAAAGTTGAAGGAATGTAGGTATACTGTTTATCATAGATTGGACGTGTGCTTAATGCATTATTGTGTAAATTATTTTAGGACTTTTATATTGTTTCTTTCAAAATTATTAGGATGAAATGGAAGTAGACAAGGATGTGAGGAAGGCGGACGAGTCGTTGAATGATACAAAGTGCTTGAAGGTATGTCTCGTATATTGTCTGCACATCTATGAATTTAATGTTCTTATCCCAACAAATTTGAAGTTCTCGTATTTCTCTATCAGGATTCTACTTTGCCTACAGAAGTAGAAGCATCGACGTCAAAATCACTACATACTAAAGTCGAAGAGGACAACTCGAAAAACCCGACCGAGCAACCCGAGGAGATGGATCACGATTGAAGATCAAATTCCCTTGTGAAAAATGACGTATATATAACCATGTGTATTGATTTTTACATTGTTCTCGACATTTTATTACCCTTCGAATCAATGTTTAAAATAAAGCCAATCTTCAAAGCGACAAAATTTCTATTTGTCTGCACTTGAACTCCTATCAATTTTAATACTAAATAAAATCTTGCCATGTGCATTAATTTAAAAGGATAAGGTGTACATGTAATGTTCGAATTTTCTCGTCCGAATGGCCCAAGGTTGCCTTGCTTATGTTTGTTCATTTTAGTCAAAACATAAATAAATGTCTTTTGTGTGTAATATCAAAATAAAGTACACGCATTGAAATTATTAATTTTCTGAGAAAACGACAAAGTTCAAAATTTAAGAATAAAAAATAAATTTCCCCAGCTCGAAATATAAAGAGTTACATGCCATAACGCCTTTCCGTAGAAGAATTTTTTGACGAAGTTATCGTATGCTAATTTTCTCTAAAAAGTCTATTAATCACACAAAACCCTTTCGAAAAATATCTAATGATCGATTTGGTAGGACTTTTGAAAAATATCTAATGACGTAACTTTTTCAAGAAATTCTTCTATAAAAAGCAAAAACAAAAGTAAAATTCTGTCTAATGAATTTTAAGTAGATTCAAAAATAACTTTTTAACTTTGAACGAGTTCATGATATGTGAAAGAAAAAATTATATTGGAAATTGGAAATTGATTGCGAACAATATTTGTTGTTTTGCTGACCTAGGAACTGTGATCAGATAAATAATAAAATGGGTTTATCCATTCTGCCCCCAGCACTGCCACGGCCCATGTGGCCCTGGCATTGTAGCATAGTCCTAATAAAATTTGTATAAAAGGAGAACAAATCATAGGGAAAAAGACAAAGATTTGAACAGTGTTAGTGTTATTATAAAATGTGTGTGTGTGTGTGTGAGAGAGAGAGAGAGAGAGAGAGGCCAAATGATGGGATTCTTGTGTGATTGCAAATCTATGAATTTTTGAGTATTCAAAAGATGCAAAAATATGTTAAATTATTTCATTTAAAAACTTTATATAATAGAGATTACAATTAAAGAGATCTTGCCAATAAATGGGGTTAGTGTTATGGGGGTGTGCTCAACTAAAATTTTAACGAATTTTGAAGGATTATAAATACTGATGAATTTCGTGAATTTGAATAGATTTTCATAAAATCCTTAAGATTTATTAAAAATTGTGAAATTTTAATAGAGTTTGTGAAGTGTATTTTTAGTGTAATAATATCTAGTATCACTGGTGTTAAAACACTAGTCTATGTGGTTCTAGTGTGACTATATTTTGATGAATTTTAAAAATTCTTCTAAGTTTTGGTGACCCCAACTGAGATTTTAAATGATTTTAATGACATTCATTAAAATTTAAGTGTCCCAACTCGAGATTTTAATGAATTTCAATGAAATTTCTCAAAATTTAGGTATCCTCAATAATTAATGGATTTACAAGATCAAATAAAGAAATTTTAAAAGATCTGTACGAATTTCAAGTTTAAAATTACATATTACAAAATCTTTTGAAATTTCACCATTTTTAAATGAGGTTCTTATTGAATTTGTGGAAATTTATTCAAATCCACGAAATTCATTATAATTTATAATCTTTTAAAATTCAAAAGTTTAGTTGAGCACACCCTACGAATTCACTTAATTCTAACTTTCATTTAAGCTTGAAAATTAATCCAAATAACTTGCAATCCTTATAAATTCACGCTAGTTATTGAGGATACCTAATTTTTTTTCTGGAAATAAATTAAAAACTTAGTTGGAACGCCTAGATTTTAATAAAATCAACTAAAATCTCAATTGAGGAACTCTCAAATTTTTGAAATTCATTAAAATCTAGATGATTCACACCCTGTTAAATCTTATATTTTCCTTGTTCTTTAGCTATATATACATAGCTGCTCATGGTCTTCTAATTATTCCAGTCTTTAGCCAACTCAATGGATTCAAATGCCTCAACTCTAGTTCTTCGTCCTCAATTAACCATCAAAAATGATATCGAAAATGGTTCGCCGGTATTTGTTTTCGACACTTCCCTACTTCAAAAACAAGCAAATTTGCCCACACAATTCCTATGGCCTCATGAAGATTTAACTTGTATCACACAAGATGAGCTAACAGATCCTCCAGTAGACTTAAAGGGCTTCTTTAATGGCGATGAAGAAGCCATTTCTTTTGCAGCTTTGCAGATTCAGGCCGCCTGTTCGAACCATGGTTTCTTCCAGGTTATCAACCATGGTGTAGATTCAACTGTAATTCATGCTGCGCATCAGCATATGAATGCCTTTTTTGATCTTCCGATGAGCAGAAAATTTGCTGTAAAAAGGAATCCAGGCAGTGTGTGGGGTTATTCGGGTGCCCATGCTGATAGATATTCTTCAAAACTGCCATGGAAGGAGACATTTTCATTTGGATATAGCCATGACAGTTCCCAGGAACTTGATGTGATTAACTATTTCAAGTCTGTTCTGGGGAATGATTTTGAAGAGGCCGGGTTAGTTTGCGTACTATACTATGAACAAGATTTTAGTTCATTTTTCTTAACCCTGCCAAGTTCTTAAATTACTTGTATTGCATTCACCATGCATAATGGCACAAAACTGAAGAATTAAAGAAATTAATTAACTTGGATTTTTTTATTCTTATTTCAGGTTGGTTTACCAGAAATATTGTGAAGCAATGAGAAATTTATCTCTAGTAATAATGGAACTATTGGCAATTAGCTTGGGAGTTGATAGGTCACACTATAGGAAATTGTTTGAAAATGGTAACTCAATAATGAGGTTCAATAGCTATCCACCTTGCAAAGAAGCTGGACTCACCCTTGGAACTGGTCCCCATTGTGATCCAAATTCTTTAACAATACTTCATCAAGATCAAGTTGAAGGACTTGAAATCTTTGCGAATAACAAGTGGCAAGTAATTCGACCTCGCCCCGATGCCTTTGTTGTTAACATTAGCGATACATTCATGGTACTTAAATGTCACGTTTTTCGATTGTACTATCAACCAATCTCCCTTTTCAAGCATTATATGTATGACACGTGCATAATTTTCATAAACGAACATGTAGGCATTGTGCAATGGAAGGTACAAGAGTTGCCTGCACAGGGCAGTGGTGAACAAGGAGAAGGTGAGAAGATCATTGGTGTATTTTGTGAGCCCAAAGGAGGACAAAATTTTGAGGCCCCCTCAAGATCTATTGGGCAATGAAGAGGCTAGGAAGTATCCAGATTTCAAATGGGCAGAGCTGTTGGAATTCACACAAAAGCACTATAGGGCTGATGCCACTACACTACAAAACTTTGCCCACTGGCTTCAATCTTCCAAAAATACTTCCAATTAATACTTTCTTTGGATTTGATGCTTCTCAATTATCATTTTTCTCTAGATATGAATATGATATATCCCTTGTGAATGTCTTAATGTATGTGTGCTACAAGCCAAATGCCAACACTTATATGTGTGCATTTTGCTGTTTTTCTTGGATGAAGATGCAGTTGTGTACTCTTTTCTCCCATGTACATAAATAAATTATAACCTACTTTTTGAGAATGAAGTTTCCATTTTGTAATGTCCTACTTTTAATTTTTTTTTCAGACATTGCCTCTACTATCATCGTTCTCTACTCTCATGTTTGAACACTACTTTTTAACTCTCCAAACTCATTTTAGATCACACGTTCTCTGAATAAAATAATTGAACACTACTTATTTCAGGTTTTTTCCCCTACTTTTTAACAATACGTTCTAAAAAATCACCTTTAACAAAATTTATTCTAAAATTGAGGTTCAAAATAGGGCTATGATCAGTTGAGTTGCTCGAGACATATTCCGCCTAAAGTGAATGTCAATATTTCGCAAAATGGAAATATATAATACCTTCATTTCAATTGAACAAAGTAAAAGAAAAAAAATACTTAGAAACTCGAAGAAAGATTTTCATTAAAAATATTATGGAATTAAATGTACAAAAGGGAATCCATTAGGTTCTACTACAAGTACAAAATATCCCAGACCACAAGTTGGCCAGTTTCTAGACAGTGCTGGACAATTCTGGGGGGCCATTTACATATTTGAGGAATAATTTATGCCTTTTGTGAACATATATTATTTATTTTGGTGTAAAAAACAGAAATTACAATAAATATGAAAAAAATTATTATTATGTTTGATAAGTAGAAATTCCCTGGTTCAGAAATTATTGTTTTTTAATGATGAAAATGTACAAATTGTTCTAATTACAAGTACGCAAAATATAAAAAATATCCTAGGTTTGTCGACACATTTCACAAAATAATAGCTTAATTAAAGTTAATCCTTGAAAAAGAACATTTAACTCATAATCAAGTCTTAAATGTAGACTTACGTGTTCTTTGCAAATAGATCTCTATCAATTCATGTAGCTCATAGTCAAATGATCTGTGTACACCAATTCAACACTCCATAGAGCATTTGGTTATTTAAAGAAAGAAGAAAACACTATCTAACTTAACCACCACAGTATAAGAATCGAGGCATATCCAGATCAACACTAACGCCAACTCGACAAATTAAGACTTCCCCTCATATGATTGGAACGGATTAAAAGTCGAATTCAACAACTAAATGAGACAACACCTGGGCAAGAAACGAAACATATTTTAAATTATTAAGCTATGTTTGATAATATATTCTTCTTCGTTTTTCTTTAATTTTTGTGAAGAAGTTCAGCAATTGAGACATGGGGTGTGGTCACTTTCATTATTCACAGCTTTTATGCATAGTACAAAATAGACATAGATTTAAATACAGACATGAATAAAGTTGAGGATGACGCTCAAGTCTATTGAAGTGAAAATCAAGACAAAACATATAGGCCAAATTTGCAACTTGCATCAGATGTCGAGTAAAAGACATGCAGGACAAAGAAAATATTTAGTTCCCCAAATGCATGACTTGCCACGCTCAAGGTTTTTCCAATTTGCATTAATTGTACAACACAATTTTCATGGCTATTTTGTCTTCTATTACACCATATCAACTACAGGCAGGGCACAAATTCAGGTTTTGTTAGTGAGTGCTGATAATTAAAATTTTTCATCAGTACGAGTTCTCTCAGGATCACTGAGGTGAGTACCCGACTGTAAACTTCAGGGCCCCGTGAAATTAGTCGAGGTGCACGCAAGCTGGCCCGGACATCCACGGTTATCAAAAAAAAATTATAAATTAAAAATTTTAATGTAGTAAAATTTATATAAAGTACGCCGCAAAATAACAAATGGAAAAAGATTTTACAATAGTGGTTTTTTAAAGAATGTGTGGTGGTTAACAAGTAGGGAAAATATTTGAATTTACGTGTAAAATTATTTAATTATAAGAATGTGCGGCTAAAAATGAAATTTTCAAATAATGCGATTTAAACGTGGTCTAAATAAATTACTTTTCCTAATAAGTTGATTTTTTAGGACATAAATCCAAAGTGATATTCATGACCCAACTTTACTCTATGGATGCGCATGATAATTTTGAAGTTGAATACACGAGATTATAGACCTGAGATTTATTTTAAACCCAATTTCTGTTTCTTAAAGAATAAGAAATTATTTTAGATATTTGATAAAATTTAAAAAGTGATTTTAGAATAATATGTAAAAGTTGCTTGTTCAACCCTAAAATCACCTAATAGATAAATAACGCGAGATTAGATTTATCAATTAAAAGCAACAAGTCACTTTTTAATTGTTCTAGATGTTTAGTCAATCAAGTCAATTTTATCATATATTGAATTGCTACAATAATAATTAAAGCAGTAAAAAAACACAACATTTGTTAATGGAGAAAAATCTTAATTGGGTAAAAACTCTTGGACCAAGTTAATAACTTTCACTATGGACAATAAGAACTTACAATATGATACAGCCTATAAAAGCCACTAGACTTCCTGATCTAATTCTTACAATTTTCAAGACCCACTGGAACATGATTCACTCACACCTACTCTCGATTTTCTAGAATTGTATATCTTCCGCGAATCACTAGAGCACCATGTTCTTGTACTTTTCCTGTATTTGCAGTCCAACTTCCATCAATCTTTAACAACATTTTGAAGGCTATTGAGAAAGTACCTTCCTAATTATATAGAGGAAGTGAGTATTTTGGATTATATGGATTTGATGTTTTTCCTAACTTGTGGTTGATTGATCTCAAGAATTAAAAGTTTAATCTCAATGTTCAGACGTGTTCTAGGATCTTTGATTGATGTTATGAGAATGTAAAATAACAATCAAACACCCACAAAAAACGTTCTGGGCATTGGGGTATTTATAATATGAGGTATTTGAATAATATATGATAGATAGAACTCTTGAAAATCGATAACTAGAGTTTCATGTATAACGTCGTCGCTCAAGAGTGCGGCTAGCGACATGCCAACAACAGGTGCGTCGCTCGAGCGATAGTCTTGCGACAATGATTTTATTTTTTTGCTTGAGCATCAGTTTGGCGATAAGTTAACGTAAATCTGACTACTCTTTCTCATTGTTCCATACTCGAACCCAAAGACTCTTAGTTTATCTATACAACTCCAAAAAGATTCATTGACTTTTACAACTCTTTTATAATAATCATTTTGTCTAAAAAAATTGCTAATACAGAATAAGTTCTAACAATCTCCCCCTTTAACATTCTGCGACAAAACTATACAATACAAATCAATGATGTAAAAACAAAACTAATCTACCCAAATTCAAAATGAATGTCTATCTCTAGCATTCTTTGAAACCTATATCCTGAAATACCAAGTATAAAAACAAGAGATAAAGAAAATATAACAATTGAAACAGACTATTATAAATATGCTAACTTGATTGAGAAATAATACTAATGTTAATCAAAACAATTACTGAAGCATTAATATCACGAAACATTAAAACTCAAAAAGCTAAGCATTCAATGAAGCAAAATTCCCAAAAATATCATATCCCCCTCATTGCAAACTCTTCAAAATTAAAATTAAAAATGCTTGAATAAAATTAAAATGTCATCATCTTTCTCCCTTTTTGTCATAAATTACGAAGATGCGGTTGTTAGCATGCACAAGTATAATCAATTATCAGTAAATTTTCTCACATACTTAGTTCTAGTCTAAATGAAGTAAATTGTATAAATGTCTCATGTGTGAAATGTGCCACTAATTCCTTGTGATCAAGACTCAAACCTAAAACTTGTAAGAAATGACATACTAAACATCACTCTTAAATAAGTTTATTCCCCCAATAATGAAAGTAAAACCAATAATGCATATTATAATCTATAAATGAAGCTCATTTTTCATATATATTGACTTTTCTCCTCCTAACTTTGAGCATATATGTTTCGCACAATTTCTATTTTACTTTTTATGCTCATCATTTTTCTTTTCAATTTTTCACATCTTATGTGCAAACGCTTCTCCATTAAACGACTAAAGACAACCCCTGTAACGAATTTTGAGCCGATGATTCCAAGTCAGTTGACAATAGGACATCAAATTATAAAAAACTCATCGAATTTAATTGTTTGAGTCAAATAGATTTCCAAAAAGAGTACAAGATGAAACATTTTTTTTTTCTTTTAAGAGAATATACTAGTTTAGGTATACTAAATTAATGTCAATTCTTGTTCAATGTCACTTTACCAACAGATGACGACCATCCCAAATTTCACACACGCCGTCAAGACTCACTTACAAGATTATAGTGTGCAGTGCAGATGGTACATAAAAAAATTTAACTAAGTATTCTACATAAATCTAAACAAAGTAATGAAAAATATGTTACAACACATCAATTAAACTCATACTTGTCACAACACACGTGTTCAAGTATGTTCAAGTAAGCCGTAGTAAAAAAAACTCCCTTTTTATTTTTCAATTTTTTTAAAAAAAATCAAACTACCTAAAAAGCATAAAAGAAAATGAAATGCATGCGATAATGAATAAATCACAATTAATAAGGATACGCATGAATCAAAAACACATAATCAATTAGGTATACAAACGCTCTTACCTTTAAGAACACTATAATCAATTACAAAAAAAATAAAAAAAATTAGATCACTCTTTGTAGCCCAACTTGTCTAGTGGAAGACTTATTACGAGTCAACTATGTGATTAACGTTGTCAAATACTCGCTGATTAGCGAGGAAGTTAATCCGACCATCAAAATCATGATTTCTACTTCTAATGAAATTCTGATTTTTATTTCTATTTAAAAAATTATGACGCATAGGCCTTATATGTCATAACTCACCACAATTAGGGATAAATTTAGGAAAATTCATAAATTTCAAATTTTGAATCTTTGGTGAAGGAAACCTATGTTGTACCGATGATTTCGGTTCTCAGACACCAATATTTTTTGTTGTATTCCTATTCAATAGCTTTCGACACTTAGGTCTTATGTGTTCTACCTTACTACAATGGTGACATGTGGAGATGAACATAGGAGCAATTCTAGGTTTCAAGTTTTGAACCTTAGAGTTTGAGGCGGGTACAAACTTATTGTTAGAATATCAAGTAGTATGAGAATTTGTATCATTATCGTCAAAATCTCTTCTATTCGCAGCTAGTTTGTTCAAACCTATTATAGTATCAATTTTCCTAGATTCGCCAGAAAAAGTTTGAAATTGGGCATTTGATTTTTCAAAATCACTCCTTAATATCTAAAACTCTTACTCAACACTTAGGCCATGTTTGATAGGCCAAAGTTTTCCATGAAAGATGGAAATTATCCCACATTTTTCACTTTTTAACTTGTTTGATAGGAAAAAATTTCTTGGCAATTCCTTTTCTCACTTGGCCTCACGTGACCCATATTCCACAAAATTGAGGAATTGAAATTCCCATGGTTGAGCTAGTTTTTTCTTTTCTTGGCAAGGGAGAAAACATTATTTACACTAATCAATTTTTAAATGATAAGTTTTCTTACACTATTCAATTTTTGTATTTTCTATTCCAAAAATCACTTCTTATCGCAAAATACATTATTTTTCTTTATACTATTCAATTTTAAATTTTAATATTTTCAGATGAAAAATTATACTGATCAAACACAATTAATTGACAATTCTCAATAAAATAAGTTCTAAACTATTCAATTCCCAGAAATTCGTTTTCTTTTCGCTCAAATTCCATTATTGTAATCAAATGGACCCTTAATTCATTCAAACATCTAGTCGACTCCTCAAATTTGTTTATAAGGCTCTCTGGTTATAAGGCTCTCTTTTTCTTATTTGAGTGCATTAACATTTTTAAGCATAGCTTTATTTATATTCTTAATCTTAAGACTCTCCTCACATAATTGTTAATAAGCCTCTCGAATATCAATATCACACTCAGATCTCGAATTAGAAACTGATTGACTTCTAGACAAGATTTTGGGTCAAAGATCGCTATTAATCTCTTATATCACTTGAAAGTTATTAGTTCGATCCTAAAATCAACTAATGGTAAAAAACGCAGAATTAAACTTATCAATTGAAAAGAAAAAAGTCACTTTTTATTTATTCTAAATGTTTAGTCCAAATTACATTAGATTAATGAGTCAAATCAATGATCGAAACATATAGACATCACAACCACGTGAACATGGTATCAAACGGTGTTACATACTTACATAATCAGCAATTTTGTCCAATATTAATCCAAGACTGCTATTCTATTTTTCTTTTGGCAAGCTATATACTATACATTTGATTAAACTTCGCAATGGGATTTATTGTTTCTTTTATTAGGGTTACTTTGCGTTACAAGACAAACACACTTTCTAATTCTTGATTTTGGACCAACCGCTGGCCCTTTCCTAATCAAATCCATAAAAAAAGAAAAAAAAAATTATAACAAATGAATATTATTTTTTTTTCCTTTTTATTCTCTTCCATTTTTACATAGTAATGTGTACATGTTAAATTGTGGAGCCTAATTATTGACGATCCTACTTAAGGACTGTTTAAGAACTTGTATTTTTGTAAAATTCTATTAAGGAATTGAAATCCTTCTAAAATTCGATTTTGCCTTTAATCTAAGGACTGTTTTGGAATTTGTATACTTGTAAAATTCTATTAAGAAATTCGAATCCTTTTAAATTTCGATTTTGCCTAATTTATCTTATAAATAGGAAGTCGTGGATTGACTTTATAATTATCATAAAAAAGAAAGCAAGAGAGGCTGGAGAAGATAGGTGTCCGATTTTTTCTTGAAATTTTTTTCATCATAGTGAATTACTGCATCAGACGTAGTCTCACATTGAATCTTGAGTGTTCTTAAGTGTTTATTTTCTTTCTTTGAATTGATTGCCCTCGATGAAATAGAATTACGGTTTATAATTCTCATCAGTATATGGGTACGTGTTTTTGCTTTAAAAAAATTAGAGTTTTGAATGCATTAAGCTTGTTTGTTATTCTAAATAAACTTGTCGTTTAAACCAAAATTACATAAATAAAAACGTTAGAATTATTTATTTTTTGGTAAAAATTGTTAAAATTATTACGTTTTTTTTTTTTCAGATTTATATCTTATGAGAATGCAATCATAAATATTTACTTTTTTCGAGTTCGTGAGTCACAATTCAATAAAATAAGTGTCGAATTTGGATACTCCAAATGTCGTTTGGAACAAAAAAATATTGCATGATATTAGATTCATAAAAATATACTTTTATTTAAAACTTGTGAACGAATTTTTTTTTTAATAATTATGTAATCAAGAGGCTCTACAAAAAATAAATTTGTAAAAAGATACATGAGAATTAGATTAAAAAGAAAACAGTAAATAATTTTTTAAAGGATTAATTGCATAAATCCCCGTAAAAACGTTTCAATTTGCGATATACTTCATACCTATTAAAAATCGTAGAAAAATCCCACATTTTGAAACTTTTTGTGCGAAAAACCTCTATACCATCGAGATCCGTCAAATTTGCCGTTATAAATAGTAAAAAATGTCAAATTAAAAAATGAATAATTGTAATTTCAATACCTAAATTTTTTACTATGTTGCAAATTATACCCAAATGTTTATATGTACTACATATAATTCTAGATCTTTAAAACATTATTTTCCACCCCACCCTCAACAATATCTAATTAAACCAAAATAAAACCCAAAGAATCCAATTAAATTTAGAACTCTGGGATACTCACCAAAACCAAAATCATATTGATATTAATCCTATAAATCCACACCATACAAATTCGAATTTTGCCTTTTCATTTTCGATAATATCAGTGCTCACTGGTGTGACTACACCACACAATACGAGGTTGAATTTTGGTAGGCCGATTTCCTTGGTCTATGAACGGTTTATTGCAGGATGTTACACCATGTTTGTTGGTCTTTCCATGGCTGAAATATGCTCTTCATATCCCACTTATGGGAGACTATTATTGGAGTGTGAAGCTTGTAGGTCCAGGATGGGAACCCTTTACCTCATGGATCATTGGATGGTAAATTTAGTACTATAGTTTTGGTGGTCAAAATACACAGGCAATTGAAAACGGCGTCCAATAATTGAACAAGTTTATATTTCGCACCTAGTGCCCTGAATTTTGATCTTTTTTTGTGAGTGGGAATTAAGATATAGCTTGACCGAACCGAGAATGTGAATTCATATTGCAATTCATGTACTAAATGTTCAATGTAACATAGAAACTTAGAGATAAAAAAATTGGAGCGCAAAAGAAACTTGCTTGCAATAACGGTCCAAGACTTAATAATTCGCCAATTCTACACTACTCTAGGTGGTGTTGCCCAAGCTTGTTTTAATTCATATCCAACTCAGAAGTGTATTTTTATGCCATTCACCATCATTGTTTGAGGAGTATCCCAGAGTTCTGAATGTAATTGGATTTTCTGGGTTTTGATTTTGGTATAAATGTGTATGGTTGAAGGTGGAGAAGAAAATGAAGTGGGATGGGGCGGAAAATAAAGTTTTAAAAGTTTGAGATTTTAGGTGGTACGTATAAAAAATTTGGGAACAATTTCTAAAAAAAAATAATAATAAATAAAAAAAATTGGGTATTAAAATTAAAATTATTTCTTTTTAATTTTTGACATTTTTTTACTATTTTTAATGACAAATTTGACGGATCTTGACAATATGAGGTTTTTCACACAAAATGTTTCGAATAGAAGAATTTTCTACGATTTTCAATAGATCTTGTATATCGCAAACGTAAACGTTTGTAGAGGATTTTCTGCTATTAATCATTTTTTAAAAGTAATAAAACTATTAAAAATGTAAAGTAATATATGGGTGAGTTGATTTTCATAAATAGGGGTATTTTCGTAAGAAGTTATTTATAATGACATTTTTAAATTCTTTTCACAAAATACCCATTACCTTTCAATAAAGAGTATTAGTGTTCGTATGATTGCAAAGATAAATTTGGGAATAAAGAAAATGAATTTTAGGGAATTGAATTACCTAGATTTTATTTTACTGAGAATGGTAATTAATTG
>CAIGRQ010252906.1:0-17041 GCA_903798375.1 Fraxinus sp. D2006-0159 | reverse complement strand
ATGTCACAAATGGCATCAATATTCCAACAGTCTACTTCAACAATTTTGAAATCTCTTGGCGATCACACCTAGACGTTTTCTACGTATAAGTGTGAGCCTGGATATGCCTCACTAAAAGCATCAATTTGATATTTGTGCTTGTATTTTATTGTTAGCATGCTAATTTGGAGTATGAATGCAAAATTAAAACTATGTCCACTATCATCATGCTTAAAAATCTTATCTCACTTTCAGGCTATTGACCCTAGAACTCGTATGGTTTTATTCAAAATGCTGAATCGAGGTGTATTTAATGATATCAATGGATGCATTTCAACTGGAAAAGAAGTATGTATCTACTTCCTATATTGAAGGCTTCAATTCTCCTTCTCTTACTTATCTTTTCTCTCTCCTTTCAACAATCATTATTTTTCCATGTTACAATTTTGTAGGACATTCACACATGTTATGTTACAACCCAATCTTATTAGTCCAAGTCAAAGGTGGAATTGTCAAAGTCAATGTCAATTATGGAGTTTTTGTAGGAAATTCACACATGTTAGAACTTCATGTAACTTGTCTTCTGGTTTATTCTTCGTTTACAGGCCAATGTTTATCATGCTACAAAATCTGATTGTCAGGAACTGGCAATCAAGGTCTACAAAACTTCAGTTCTTGTATTCAAGTATGTTGAGTGACCTTTTGGTTTGTTTCAATTTATAGATAATCTTATTTGTTTTGCTACCCTGAATTCATTAAAGATATAATACTTAAATTCCAAAGTGATCACTGATCAGGTATGTGAAATTTGTTTCTATACACATACATGATTTCCCAAAATTCATGAAATTATTAAGTTACAGGAGATACTCATCAACTATACTATAGAATGCTTATTGTAAATCACGTGAAACAGTCATCTTTTAGTCTCACTGTAGGAGCCTTTGTTGGAAAATAAGAACTGACAAGAGACAGAGTTGAGGAATTAACATAGTAACCAAAACTGACTTTGATCTTTTGATGAAAAGCAAAATTGATAAATTTTCTCAACTTCTACCTGCTCTAAGGGTACAGTGTTTATTAGCTCTCAATAATAATTATAAACATAACTCTTTCTTTGCATCGTCTATTATTTTTTAGCAGCATTACCAAAGGTGAAGCGCAAGATAGAGCGTCTGGTGGTGTTATATTTTCTCGATTTGGTCATAGAAAAGGAAATGTAGAAGTAACTCAGTAGAAAAAAAAATAGGAAAATGCAACACACTTCTTCGCTGAATGTAACACAACAAATAAAACTGTATATTGTTAATGTCTCCACAGTACTGAAACGTATATTGTAATGCCTCCACAGTACTGTTTTATCATTAAAGATTGTAATATAGCTTTTTGTATGGAGGCAAAAGCTTTAGAACCTTGTTTAAGTAAGTGTTCTTCTACCTCATTACTCTAGTTTTTACTGTGTTCTAGCTACCTCTCATTCTTGAAGGCATAAGCCTCAAAGAACTTAGCTCACTTCTGGGGTGACCCAGACTCCCTTTTAGATATTTGGTTTCTAAAGTATGTTATTAAAGTACAGAAATTTGAAGTGAACTCTTGTATATATGAGGAACAAGATCTGTTTAGATCATAATTTTGTCTAGTGAGTAAATATTTCATTTCATAGTTATGATCACAGTTATCTTTTCTTTTATCTTATGAAATTCTTGTTCAACTCTATAAATAATTTGCTGCAAAAACAAACAAACATGCTTTGCCTCTCAAAGTTCAACCTTTAAGTGGAAAAATAAGATTCATGCCAATCAATTCTAAATATAAATAAATATAAATGGAGATAGAAGTTTCTGGCTTGTTCTAGTGGTTCTCAATTATACCACTAATGCATCAGTTTTGTCAAGTGGTTTATTTTATGGCCTGAGGTCTTGCATTGTAATTGTGCTCTGGACATGATCTGCGTACCACTATTGCTTATATCACTGCTTCAAACAACAGGGACAGAGATCGCTATGTACAAGGTGACTATCGATTTAGATATGGATACTGCAAGCACAATCCTCGAAAATGCTGAGAAAGAGATGAGGAATCTTATGAGGTAAATACCCTGTTGGCTTTATTATACTTCTTGTTACCTTGAAGATATATTAGTATAATTGCTTCTGATGTTCAAACTGTATAGCCTTCTATTGACTTTTTCAAGTATAAGCCTTGAAACTTTTACTTATTAAGTGCAATCTATAGAAAACTGTGATTCGTTGAATGTTCCTGATGGGGGTGAAGCAAAAAGTTCATAGCTTTTTATTTTGGGAAAATATTGGGATTTAAGATCGTGACTTGATGGTGTACAGTCAAGTTAAAACAATTCTTACTGGTGACTTGCAATTTGGAAAAGATGGGTGGCCATGGTCCTGATGGTCTAAACACTATAGCCCTGTTTGGTCTCCATTATAATTTAATATATTTTTCACTCTTCATTTTAACCACATATTTTTCAATAAAACAATATTACACGTAAACCCAAAACTTTTCCTTCTTTTCTAATCCCACATTTTTCAAAAAAGATCACTATTCCAAAATACATAAAACTCAATATAATGGATCCCAAAGAGGGGCTATGATCACACTGGTTTCTATGCAACGCTACTCTAATCAATTGACTGTCGCTATAGTAGTTAATCAGGGAATTAAGTTTATATGAAGGTTTAGTTTCAATAAATGTTACAAAATGATGGAGACTTGTGGGTTCTTTTAGAGCCAAAATCAGGTTGAAAGGATTATGTCAAACATATATAGGTATTATTATTGTTTCTCTGTTGTGATTCAGTTTCATTAGTTCTTGTGGGTGAACTGCAGATTAAGGGCTGCAGGAATCAGGTGTCCAGCTCCACTTCTTTTAAGGCTTCATGTTCTGGTTATGGAATTCATAGGTATTGCCTTGATGTTCTGCTCGAGTATCGTTGCTTTCATTGGTTAGAAGTAATGGTGAATTTCTTTTTATCACAGGCAAGGCAGGTTGGGCTGCGCCTCGGCTCAAGGATGCTGCTTTATCTCTTGACAAGTTACGTGAGGGCTATGTGGAGGTGGGCTCACATATTTTTCTATTAGGTTCTTTATATTTTGACAGCTGGTTCGATCTCCAAATAAAGAGGTATGTAGACTGAGGACTCGAGTTGGCTTTGTATAAGCTACGTTCATCTGATCATCTTATTTTAGTCTTCGATTTATTAATGCTGAAAATCCATGATGAGCATGGCTACAAGTGTAATCAAACTGATATTTATTGGTCAATGTTGTCAAAACCTGACCTATCAAAAATCACTATCTACTTTCAACTTGGGAGATTGTTAGGAAATTTGGTACACCATTGATCTTGAATGTTGAGTTTTGCTAATAGAATTGTTCTTTTCTATAGTATCCCCCTTATATTTATAAGTCCAAAATGTTGAATTGAAATCTTATCATAAAAAGACAACCTTTATCATGAAAGTTTGATGGCAATCCTTTTAGTCTATCAGCAAATCAAATTTAAAAGTTATTCAGCCTACTCCTAATGTATCCCAATTTTCACTAGGTAAAACCGTTCCACAAAGAATAATGATCTATCGGAAGGGTAACATTGTAAACTGTCTATTATAGGCTCCACTGTAACATAACTTTCTTTTTAGTTTCAAATAAATGGGCTAACTGTCAATAGATTGCTGATGACTTGTGAAAAGGGCATAACCATTCTCTTTCTGTTTTTTATTTGATGTTAGAATGCTCATGCACCCCTCCCAACCAAGAAAAGAGAAAGAAGTTTGAGTTTAGCAGTTTTCTGTCATCTTTGCCAGTTGATCATGGCCATGCGAACATTATATCAAAAGTGTAAACTGGTGCATGGAGACCTCAGCGAATATAACATACTCTATTTTGAGGTAAATCTTTATTTTCTCTGGTTCATAAACACTGTAAAATTGACTATGAATAATTTCTGATAATTTCTACTGAGCAGGGACACTCGTACATTATTGATGTTTCACAATCAGTTGATCTTGACCATCCACATGCCCTTGATTTCCTCAGAGAGGATTGTATTCATGTTTCAGTGAGTTCTCTTTTTTGTTAAATTAAGTATCAAGGTTTTCAGTTGAATTATTCATGCAAATGAACTAGTGTTACGGCAATTAATGATGTTGATTAAATTGAGCAAGTGATGGCCTGCAGGATTTCTTTAGAAAACATGGCATAGCTGTTATGACCATTCGGGAACTGTTTGATTTTATAGTGGATCCTACTATTGATGATGATTCCGTGGACAGTTATCTTGAAGAGGTACATGTCCAAGATCTATGGTGTAATGACCAATACTTTAATCTTCATTGTAATTGCTCTCTGATTTATTACAGGTGCAACAAAAAATTTTGGCTAGGCGTGATGTGATCTCTGCTGAGGTAGAAATTGCAGATTCTGTATTTGTTCAGGTTTCAGTGGAATTCATTTTTCCCTTCTCCCTTTTTGTTCATTAGTTCTTTTACATTCTCTGCAATGAACTTTCCCCAATAAATTTGGGGCCAGTGACACAAATCTTTTTTCGACACTGTCCTCAGTAGATCTAGCAATGAACCTAGAGTGGTGAAAAAGTATGTGTAAAACTTAGTAGGAACAGGGTTATTCTGTTTTTGGATTTTTATTTTATTCGTTTTAAGGCTTGTTTAATGATTGTTGGAATCTCAATATCTCATTACCTGATTATATTATTGGCGAGTTTATGCTTGCTCAAGAACAATAATTTATATTGAATGGTCAATTCCTGATTACCCGCAATGTTTTGGATATATTCTTTATTTTATTATTTGAATAAAACCCATAAGTGTAATTGATGACAGCATGACGCCGTGTTAATGATTTGGGCAAGTCTTTTGTTACCTTTTTGGCTAATTGTGTTTTGTCTTTATTTCATCTGAAGCTCAAAATCTAGATATATTGTTTTGGCAAAATGGTGAATGAATTGTATCTCTCTCAATGCTAAGTTTTGTTTGTTTTTCTAGTCGTTCATCCCAAAGACACTGGATCACGTGAAGAATGCTGAGGATGGCGTGCAACGAATCACGAGTGGCAAGGATACAGGGGACATGTATTATCAGACCATTACAGGTTTGAAGCAGGCTCTTTCTATGGTCAATTCTTCTCAAGCAGATGCAGAGCAGCATCAGGCGAATGGAAATCCAGTAAACGGGACCTCTGCTCAGGCTGCTGAACATCCTGACTTGCCATGCGGAGATTCAGAGACTGGAAGCGACGAAAGTGAAACCGGTTCAAGTGAATCAGAAGATTCATATTCTGAAAGCAATAATAAGCAGGGGCCATGTGACAGAAAAGTGGCCAGGAAAGAGAACAAGAAAGTAGTTAAAGAAGAGAAGAGGGAGGCTAGAAAGCATAAAGTTCCCAAAGCTGTAAAGAAGAAAAAGAAAAAGTTGGCTAAAGCCAAAAAGTATAGGTAACCTGCAGGTCGTCACCAAAGGAAACACCTTGACCTTGTAAGTATATTATATAATATTAACATCTAATGGAAGCAAATATTGCAATTTTTAAGGAAATCAACAATGCTGGCACACCTTATAGCGAGTAGATCTATAGTTTAACTTATACCGGCAATGCACTTGTCTTTTTTTTTTTTTTTTTTTTAAATACCCATTTTTTTTACTCCCACAACATTTTTCTTATGTTGAAGAGATGATACTGTGCTAGTAATTTGCAAATTCTCTTGTTACTTTCTGATTACTCTTTTGTAGTTTGAATCAATTTCTGCTCTGCTAGAATTCGGCTTATTTGATTTTAAGTGATCTGTAAAGCACAAGAGAGGTTTGTTAAATATGATGATCTTTCCGTGGTTTGCTACTTTGCTCCAAAATTTAGCTCTAGAAGGTCGTTTTGTTATCCAGGCTTTATTGGTAGTCTGAAGGTACCTTTAGCCATGCCGAAGCATGGATACTCCTACTAGATGTCGGTGTCGAGTACGTATCTCACACCAACACTTAAGACACTATTCGATCATTTTGTTGACGGTCTAAAGCTATTTTATCATGCAAAGCATGGACACTTTACTATGTGTCGGCGTTGGACACATGGCCTATATCATAAGCATTTGTATGATCTGAAATAGGAATAGGGTAATGCTATTTATAGTGAAATTTATCGATAGTCGTTCTACGTGTCATACATATAACAGTTGTTATTTGATGTATAATACAATAAAATTACAACATTAATGTATTAAATAACAATTGTCGTGTATATGTCACATAAGTAAACTATCGGTAATCTTCACTGATGATATCATTATTTGTTGAAATAATATTTAGACTGACAAGTTGGTTAACCAATTCACCATTAATTAATGGTGTTAAGATTTGTGGTTCCATCTTAAAAGGTCAACCTTATTAAGAGGAGTAGCCCAATATCTTTATTAATTGGTCTGTGTCTACATCTTTATTCGATGTGGGATTATATCCCTTAACAGTCACAATTTTAAATTAGATAACCTAACTTGTCTATCGAACTACGAAGACTTTTCTATATATTTGNATTGGTCTGTGTCTATATCTTTATTCGATGTGAGATTATATCCCTTAACAAATGGTGACTCCACATCCCCTATTTAATTATTCTTTGTCAATAATTTGTTACACTATCTATTTAAGTTTATTTGTTTAAACTTTTTCGAGATACATAACTTTGTATTATTATCATATTTAATATAAAATTATAAATATATACAATAACTTTGATCAAATTAAGGACAAACTTGATTGTCCCTATTTGATAGATATTAAAATTAAATTTTTAGCAAATTTTAAAAAAAGTTGATGAAATGTGTGGTTAAAAGTTATGAGTATGAAATATGTGACTAAAATTAATTGTTTTAATTCCCATCAAACAAGGCATAATCGCAAATGCGTTAAGATCAATGTTTCGTCATCCAACATAGAGTTGTCCGTGAGTCGGTTCAGTTCGATTCCAAGATTTTCGGGTATTTAATAAATGGACCCGTCTGGTCCAAATATAATTATGGAACCGTTCTGGTTCGGTTAGGTTCTGTACCATAATTTTTTTAATATTTACAGCAACACTACATAAATATAACAATAACATTTCATTTGTAACTTTAACAAATTAACGTAGCCCAATTCAAAAATATATAAATAACTAGCTGTCGAATAACATTAATTCAATACATACAAATACAAAAAAGTAGATATTAATATTAAAATGTTATGATTCATATCAAGAATTCATTTAATTCAAGCAGCTTTGACTGCATAAAAAAAATGAAATATAAATTAAAAGTTATAAAAATAAAATATTTTTAAGTATAATTTTAAAAAAATTGTTAATTTATTTAAAAAATAATAATTTAATTAATTCAATAAAAAAAAAATTATTTAGTTTCGGTTCTTCATCTAGATCCGAGACCCGGCCCAAACCCATCGGTTTTCGATTCGAGTACCCGTTCTGGTATTTAACTTATGAAGAACCGCTCGATTCGATTCGGGTTCGGTTCGGTCTGGTTCGATTCAGGACTTTTAGACACCCTTAATCCAACAGCTAATTCAATTAGTCAACTCTCATATTGTGTTTTATAAGTAATCGAATAATACTTTACTCTTTTATAAAGTTTGAAATTATAAAACATATTCTTAGCCTAGGATTGACAATTATTTATAAACAATTACGCCTATAAATTTATAGAAATGGGTGATAGCTATGTGAGTAATATTTGTGAATTTCAGGAAATACGTGAATAAAAAATTGTTCTTATGAACATCCTGCTCAGTGATCTTGAAAAATGCACAAGGTTAGGAGTGTAAAAGCAAGCCAAATTGCTCGAACTTGAAAATGTTTACGAGATTGGGAATGGCTCGGTTGGGTTGGCTTTGAATCCAACTCGAAATCCTAATCGACTTTGTCGATTTGGGTAAATTTCAATCCAAACCAACCCAATTCAACTATTGAGACTTTGGTTAGTCGGTTTGGACATTGATCAGAGTTACACAAAAAATTTCCTTACCTATAGATGGTAAACAAATTATTTGAGAAAGAATTATACTTGTATTTTAAGTTTAAAAATAAAAATTTTAAAAAGAAGAAAAAAAAATGCATTATCGGATTAATTGACGGGTTGGTTGTTTAAACCGCAACCAACCCAATCCGACTTTTTCATGATTAAAATTAATCGAAACAAATTGATTTCTTGGTTCAAACCCACTATACTCGATTTGGTTTAATCGATTTTTCGAATTTTATGCCCACCCTACCTTTAAGCCTTTGTTTGATTTAGCTAAAAATTAGTATTTTAGTAAATTTTGATAAAAAATCAATAAAATATATGAATAAAATATTAATAAAAAGTTGTAGGCCATATGAATTTAAAGAAAAATGAATTTAGAAGACATGCAATGTCACTCTAGAGGAGATAAATGATCGTATGCACTTTGACGTTTAAGTCAAAGTTATGAATATATTTGGAAATGGAAAAAACACAAAACACGATAATATAGGTTCTGGATTTTAGACCAAGGGATAGGTGGAAAAGGTTCGTTGGATGTGTGATATGTGACATCATCCTAACAGCTCACTTGTCAAGTTTAATGACATCAATAGCTAGCCATCACAGGTATATGGCCTCTCACCTTGCCTTAGTTGGATTACTGATGATTTTACTAAAGTCATCCCTTCACTTCACACATACTACTTATGTGTCGAGTTATTGTAACTTGCACAAGGCATTTGGAGTTGACCTCAACCTCCTCGCATTATAGAACCCATTCCACGTGGCAAAGGGTTGGGTCTCTCCATCGCCTCATAATGTAGGACAAAAGAAGCGACTTTGAGCAGTGTCACCTCGAAAGAAAAGTTATTTGAGCCATATGATTATCGTTGAGCCTCCTCAGAGAAAATGTCCAAGAGAGAGGCTACACTGGCTAGCGTGACATCTCACTCAGATAATAGTCATGTCGCTGTGCTGACAATGACGTGACACGTTCCATTTATCAAATAATTAAAAAATCAAATTTTAAAAATATTGAAAGTGTTATTATACCCTTATTCTAAAAAAATCTATATAACTTAGCCCCTATTTGACAACCAATATTTGAAAGAAAAACAATATTTTGAATAATAATTTTTAGGAGAAGCATGGTTAAAATGTAGAATTTTTTTTTTTTTTAATTTATATCCTAAATATGTTATTGTGTAAATACGTGATTGAAAACGAGTACGTAGAAAAAGAATTTTTAAATAATGATTATCACAAAGGACTTAGTTTTTCTTACTCTTAAGTAAGAAACTCACTTTTTTAAAAGTGACTTTTTACAACTTCCAAATTGAAAAATAATTATTTTGAAATTGGTGTATATACTATTAAACCCAGTGTTATTAAAACCGGGTGGACCGTCAGGGTTCGGTCCGGAAACCTCTGAACTGTAGCTAGGTCCGGTCCGAATTACTCATTTTGGGTTAATAGCATATAACCCGTTTAAAGACCTGTGAACCTCCTGGTTTTTAAGAAGCTAACCCGAATCTTATGAACCAGCCGGGGCAATCTAAAAAGCACAAATTTTCACCACCCTCACGTTCACATAGTTACGATACTGTGAGAAATCGAGAAACCCCTCGGCCTTCTCCCAATCTCCCTCCAGTACTTCCCGTCCCAAGCCAAGAACAAGACCGGACCTGATGTGAGGCCCTCAGGCCCAGATTTCTTAGGGCCCATTTTTTTTGGTGGCCCATTTTTTTGAACCTAAGCCTTCTGCCAGGCCGTTCACTTACGTCGCCCGCCACTGCTCCACTCCAGCAGAGAGAGAGAGAGAGAGAGAGAGAGAGTGAGAGAGAAAACCGAGACTCCCGACTCCGTGAAGCCGTGTCGCTGTGAGGCTTGCCAGTCGCCGCTCATGAATCCGTGATTATTGTGTAAGTGTTTTGCCTCTATTTATAAGCTTTTGTGTGTTTTGACTTTTGAGAAACGGGGAAATGACAGGAGGGATCCAGTGGGTTCGGGCTTGTAGAGGCTGAGAATATACCAAAAGGGTCCGACCTCATTTCGCTTCCGCGTCATATTCCACTCAAATTTGAAGCAGCAGATGGCGAAGATGGAGCTCACTCTGCTTTGGTTAATCTAGCTCGAAATGTTCCTGGTATGTTTTTTGAACAAATATTTGGTGGGACATTTTTCTTTGATGATTTTTTTTTTTTTTTCTGAAAATTGAGCTGTTAATGTAATTTTTTGGTCTTTTATATAGTTTTCTGTGAGAAACATGAAAGACTTGCTTTTGAATTTTATTTTCTTGGGTATTTTTAGAATAATCGATTTTATTGGTTTATAGTAAAGCTAAAAGAAAGCTAATGCTTTGTAGGCTTCTCTTTTAAGGTCATTTTTAATATTTTGCTTTCTAGTTTATGCTTTTTCTTGTTCAAGTATATTTCAAGTTTTTTGTTATAATAGGCAGTCTATATGGTTGCATCTAAAACTAGTGTCTTTACATCCAAATAAGCTTAATTGTGGAGTGTGGACAATTGTTACTGTTTTTTGTTCAGTTGAGAGATTAGTGTGGAGCACGTTCCTCTCTCTAGTTTTTAATTAACTGAGAGGTCTTCACTATTTATCATGATAGCTTATTATCTCTTTTCCATATGCATCAGAAGTGACAATCAAAAGACCTTGATTTCAGTGCTTTATTGATATAGGACATTCTTGTGTAGCTGTCATTTATTGGATCAACATGTCTTGAATCATTATATAACAGCTGACTGGTGCAATTCTATGAACTGCTGAATGTTAATTGTTTTGATTCAGGTCTGGTTTGACTTGGAATCTTATAAATCTTAGGGTCTGAGCAATCTAGAGGGTGTTTGGTAGATATTAAAATCAGATTAAAATTGAAAATATAGCCGTTATTGTTGACTTTTGTTAGACGGATGGGACCCAATAACGGTCATATTTTCAATTTTAATTAGATTTTAAGTCGTACCAAACAGGCTCCTAATTTTCGTTCTGTTCAACTCTTAACTGGAAAAGCTTAATTGTTTTATTGAATAAATGGACCTAAAATCAAGTCATAATGAATATAATGAGGATTGATATTTGATAATGAATTTATAATCATCATTTGCTGATTATAAAAGTCATCCATCTGATTTTACATTATCAAGTTTTAATATACTATTAGCTTCTAATGGTCACTTGTCATGTATTGTAACATCAATACAAGAATGTGGTATCTGTAGCAAGAGCCTCTCATTACTAGGGTTGTAGAGAAAAAAATAGGTCATGTCTAAAGAAATTCATTTGAAAGCATATATCTGAACAAGGTCTCATGGTCTATATGAATTGGATACCTAACTAGCATGCAGAATTTAGAAGAAGGAACAAACTTAAGTTCGCAAACTGCCAACTTTTTGTCTAGTTATAAATTTATTGGATTGTCTGTTATGACTTAGGAGTCCAAATTTTGAAGTTCGCCTCAGGCCCTGCGAAACACAGGTACGGCCCTGCCCAAGAATCTATATCGCCAATTTCAAGTTGTATTAGAAGAAAGAACAGTATTTAAGTGAAAAATAACTTCTGCTTTTTTTTTTTTGTTTGTTTGTAAATTTCATATTTTCTCATTATGAGCTTGAAAGTTTCTAGGTCCTTGGAATTTCTCGTGTTTTTGGGTTTGTTTTGGGAAAAGAGAAGAAAATTCTTAAGTCTTGATGGTTTGTTTTGAGCAATTTATGTGCTGATTATTATGTAATTGCACTTTTTATCTTTCTAATTGTAAATTGGGTTTACTTGACTTGTCTTGTGAGTTATCGAGCATTATCTATTTTGATTTTGTGTATTAATTGCAATTTTTGCATCATTATTTTGGCTGCGATCATGAGAGCATGTTTGGCTAAGAAGTTTACTTGTAAGTAAATAAGTTTTTGTTGGTAAAATTTGAAAATAAGTAAGTTGGTAATTACTTCACAATTATGTAACTTTAGCTACACAGAAGTAAGAAAATGGGTAATGTATCTGTTCGGTAATTATTAACATGCACCATGTATTTACTAGTTATTCCCTTGATTGTAAGCAAAGAAGAATGCCTGCTTGATTTACATTAAATTTGCATATTTATCCACAATAAAGGGATGCCACGTAATTACAGCAATTTGGTTTGTGGGGTGGGTGGGGGGGTGGTCTTTCTGTGACGAGCAGCTGTGCTAGCCTTAGCCTATTCTCTGCTGCAGCAAGTGAGGATAAATACTTGTTTAGAATTCTCTCTTTGTTAACTATTTTTCAGCCTGGAAGTCAATGGGACGTGTGATTACACTATCTAATTGAAGCTTTAGTTTAAAATCTTTGGATAAGATGTGAATTATGTTTATTACACCTACAACATGTATTTACCTGTCTCATTTCTCGGTTATTAGCCTTCACATTTTCTTCTTAACTTTGACAGTGATGAAAGCACTTGCTGTAAACTCTTGCAGCCATTCTTGAATTTTTACACTTCTTAAACTCTTTTTTGCTTTACTGTCATAGCCATGTTGAGAGTGTCCTGTGATCATAGAGTTCCAGGAAACCTAATTTTTCGAAGGCATTTCATAGAACACCCTCCTACCATTGTCCACATTTTGATACAATGTCATTAATGAATTTGTTTACCTTGTTTTTTATTTGTTGTATTAGCATATGCACTAACAGCAGACTATAGGTGTATACATTAGCTTATTTGCCAGCTTGAATCAATCTAGAAAAAACCTTCAGTGCTTCCTCATGCTGCTCATTTTGGACTAAAGCTTATTTTAGAAAAAACATTTGCTTATTTAACATGGTTTTAGAGGTGGAGCCACCAAATTTAATAGATTATGATTTGGAAACATTTCGTCGTGATTTAGGTGCATGTGCTGTGCAACAAGATCAAGACGATGGTAATTATTAAATTGGTGCTATTGTTTCTTCTTTTTATTAAAGTATATATGATACAATGTCGAATTTTATAAACTTTTTGCAGACTATAGGTGTATACATTAGCTTATTTGCTAACTTGAGTTTATTTTTTCAAATGAATACTTCACAATAGTATGATCCAGTGTTGTTGAATTTTGGCATACAAATTGATCTTTAGTCACCAATATAACATAAGAATACTTTAATTAGTGGTAAACAAAATCATAATTTTATTATACAATGAAAATAAATTAGTAATATGTTTCACAGGAATTGACCCGCCGGTTGAACCATTGACCTGTTGCATGTCCGGTTTGAATTTGACAACTGTGATTGAACCTTTTATGATTAGACAGGCCACCAAATCTCAAATGAATAGCTGTTAGCATCACTAGTTTACTATGGACATTCAAGACTTGCATTCCTATGCACGTTTACTCAATTCCTTCAACACCCACAAATCCATTCCACAAGGACAACAACTCCACCTCCTTTTCCTCAAAAGGGGTGTCCTTTTTTCCACTCTCAACATCGCCAATCGCGTGCTGCAAATGTATGTGAGATGTGGGGAAATATTTTGTGCCCGAAAGATGTTCGATGAAATGACGCAAAGAAATTCGTTCACTTGGAACACTTTTCTTGAAGGATGCGCAAAATCTGGTGACAAGAGCGATTTATTGAATTTGTTTTTGTCTGTGCCCCACAAGAATGAATTTTCTTGGAATGTGGTTATTTCGGGGTATGCAAAAGCTGGGGAATTGGATGTTGCTAGAAGATTGTTTAATGAGATGCCGAGAAAGAATGGGATTGCATGGAATGCTATGATTCATGGTTATGCGAAAAATGGGTATCCAAGAATGGCTTTGAGCCTTTTTAAGGATCTCTTGAACTCGAAAATTGGGCAAACGGGTAGTGTGTGGAGTTTGGATATGATCATATTGACCACCGTTGTTGGAGCATGCTCGGATTTGGGAAGTCTTGATTGGGGAAAACAGGTTCATGCTAGGATGATTGTTGATGGTATGGAATTTGATTCAGTTCTGGGAAGTTCACTTGTGAATATGTATGGGAAGTGTGGTGATTTGAATAGTGCAAATGGTGTATTAAATGCATTGAAGGATCCGGATGATTACGCTATGTCTGCTTTGATTTCTGGGTTTGCAAATTGCAGTAGAGTGAATGAAGCAAGAAGAATATTTGAACTCATGACTAATCCTTGTGTTGTGATATGGAATTCAATTATTGCAGGATACATTGCCAATGGTGATCCGATGGAAGCTATATTATTATTTTATAGGATGCACAAGGAGGGTGTCAGGGGAGACACATCTACTATGTCTAGCATTTTGAGTGCCTGCAGTAGTATAGGCATTCTGGAAAATGGCATGCAATTGCATTCTCATGTATATAAGTTAGGAATTACGTTTGACCTTGTTGTTGCTAGTGCTCTTATTGATGTATATGCCAAATGTGGAAGTCCTAATGATGCATGCAATTTATTCAGTGACCTTAAAACTTATGATACTGTTTTGCTTAATTCCATGATCACCATTTATTCGACTTGTGGGAGAATTGAAGAAGCAAAATGCATCTTTAATAGTATACCATTGAAAAGCTTGATTTCATGGAATGCCATGATTGTGGGTCTGAGTCAAAACGGACTTCCAATCGAAGCATTAGATATCTTCTGCAAAATGAATAAGATGAACATGAGTATGGACAAATTCAGCCTTGCCAGTGTGATCAGTGCCTGTGCCCGCATTGCAAAACTTGAACTCGGTGAACAAGTATTTGCCAGAGCTACCGTAATTGGCCTTGACTTTGATCAGGTCATTGCTACCTCCCTTATTGACTTTTACTGCAAGTGTGGTTATGTTGGAAGTGGCAGAAAACTGTTCAACAAAGTGTTAAAATTTGACGAGGTTTCTTGGAATTCTATGTTAATGGGTTATGCTATAAATGGTTATGGAATTGAAGCATTGAGTCTATTTCATGAAATGAGGTGTGTTGGAGTTTTACCCACTAACATCACATTTACTGCAGTTTTGTCTGCATGCGATCATTGTGGACTGGTAGAAGAGGGGAAAAGTATGTTTCACATAATGAAACATGACTATCATATTGATCCTGGTATTGAGCACTACTCTTGCATGATTGATCTTTTTGCACGGGTGGGTTGTCTTCAAGAAGCTATAGATCTTATTGATCAGATGCCTTTCAAAGCAGATGCAAGCATGTGGTCATCAATTCTGAGAGGGTGTCTAGGTAGTGGAGATAAACCTCTTGCTGAGAAAGTGGCCCGGCAGATTATGGCACTTGATTCTAAGAACTCGGGTGCTTTTGTACAGTTTTCGAGCATATTGGCCTCAGCTGGTGATTGGGAGCAATCAGCTCTGGTGAGGAAGTTGATGGCAGACGAGAGGATCCAAAAGAATCCTGGCCGAAGTTGGTGTGATGTAGGAACCAGAGAATGCAGATGAATCTCATTAAGGCTAGATTCCGCATCATGACTCTCAACGCACTTACATTTTATGTTATCCTTATTTACATTAATATTTTGGGACCTTAAAGCACGAGAAATGCTATCCTCTTCTGATTCCATAATAATTTGGAATATAAGGTGAATGAATATAGGGTAGGAACCATTAGTTTGCAGATCATAGATCAAAAAGATCCTTTACGTTCAGATATATTTCCCCTAACCATGAAATTAGTCAATTAAATAAGTTCCTTGGTAGCCATAAGCCATCATTTCATGGTGTTCAATTCAATTTTACTTTTTAACTTTTAAGGCAGATTTTGTAAATTATAAAGTCCATGCTTTTTTAGAAAACTAAAACTAAGTTTGGTTTTACACAATCTTAATATGAAAAATAGCAAAAAGATGCAAATTACAGTGGACGACATCCAGTGACATGGCATATCTATGACTTACTGGAATAAGACCAAGATTAAGACCACCATTTGACATCATTTAGCACACTTATCTGATGAAACTGTTATTGATTTAATATATGAAGTATATTCTTTGCAACAGACGAAGAACAAAAGAAGAGAAAGAACAAAACCTACACAGCTTAAGTTGTTGGGCAGCAATGAGTAGATTAACTCAAACTCTCATGGATCTCATTTGAATGGGGAACTTGAAAGTGCGGGCATTACTCTTTTTCTGGTTGTGACAATGGTGTGTTTTTTCAAATGCTACAGCTGTGAAGAAGAATATAACAGAGGTTATCAATTGTGAGTGTCACCTTGTTCTCCACTGTTTTCCCTTTCGAGGCAGCTTCTAATTTAAAACAGTTTTTTTTTCTTTTAAAAAAAAATATGCTTCTATAATTTTTGAAATTCTGTTTAAGAAAAATGGTAGGCTCACCAAATATCTTATCTATAAATGTTTGGTTTTCTATTTGTGAAATCATAAGATAAATATTAATAACATAACAGGATGACCCTTTTAAGTTTTCTTTCTTATTATTTTCTTCTGTACTGATTAAATGATTCCTGTTACCAGAAATAACATTTTTTTTTATAACCGTGGATGCTGCGCGCACCTCGACTAATCCCACGGGGCCTGAAATTTACTGCCGGATACTCACCTCAGTGGCCTGAGGGGACTCGAACTAGTGATCATTGGGGAGCAAATCTAAAGCCTAACCAATTGAGCAAGCCCTCGTTTACCAAAAAGAACATACTGATCACTTTTTCTCTGATTAAAGGATTTTAGAACTGAAGTCAAAAACTGTTGCTTACAAATTGAACCTCTCAATCCGGAATGACTTGCTGTACCTAGTAATTTGGTATGTGCTCAGCCTGAAACCAATATTTGGTCCCTCTATATTTCTTCTCATTTTTCTGTCGCTGGTTTGCGTTGATATCAGAATCATGTAAAGCAGGACAGGTTCTGATTGTTTTCTGCCATATAGTAATTCATTTTTACCAACTGAATATCAGTGATTGAATTGGATGATCAAGGAAATCCGGCTCAATTATCGTGGTGCATCCAGGTAGTGTGGCAAACTTATACTTCTTCCTCTTCAACATTTTTCGATTCATTCAGCGCTTTATTTTTGGAACTTCAGAATCACATGAACAATTTTGTATATTGCTGCTTTTGCC
>CAIGRQ010252903.1:0-23668 GCA_903798375.1 Fraxinus sp. D2006-0159 | reverse complement strand
TCTTTGCAGAGCAGTTTTACAACGAAAAATTGGTGACAGAAATTTTGAGAATTGGAGTTTCTGTAGGAAGCAAGCAATGGAAGAGAGCGGCTAGTGAAGGCGTAGAAAGGGAAGCCATAGCGTTGGGGATTAGGCAAATCATGGAAGGAGAAGAAGGCGCAGAAATGAGAAGACGAGTTCAAGAATATAAAGAGAAGGCAAGAAAGGCTGTTGAAGAAGATGGATCTTCTTACATTGATTTGAATGCTTTGCTTCAAGAATTGAATGCGTATCGTGTTAGCGCCAGAGCTTGAAGTTTTCAAATTGTTCGATATAATTTTCAGCATCATTTACATTGATCAAAATAAATTCTTTGACATTCCGTTCTCTTAAAAATCAAAGAAACTCGTTAGCTACTGCTTAATTATTTTATTTTATTTTATTTTATTTTTGATATCCATGTTCACAACTTACGCCAGACTATATCCTGAACCACCAGCCACCGGCCCCTCNATTGATCAAAATAAATTCTTTGACATTCCGTTCTCTTAAAAATCAAAGAAACTCGTTAGCTACTGCTTAATTATTTTATTTTATTTTATTTTATTTTTGATATCCATGTTCACAACTTACGCCAGACTATATCCTGAACCACCAGCCACCGGCCCCTCAGTAACTAGCGGAGGAAAACCGCGGGTTATACCCAAATTGACCAGGGTCCGTGCACCCTTTATACTCCTGACTTCAAGAGAGTCTCCTCTATGATTATTACATCACCAAACTGCTCCAACCAAAAATAATTATTATATCAATCAGTTGCTCCAACTAGGAATCGAACTCTCCACGTTGAGGTTGCAAGCCCAACAATGTCCATCCTTTACCAACTTTACTGTGCCCTGGGGGCAGCTACGGCTTAATACTTGTTGATATTGGTACTTTATCAAGTTTTATTTACAAGGAAGATTGAAGGTTTTTGGGAATTTTGTTTCTACCGTCCTCAATCTCGTGCAGAGTACTCTGCGTCATAGTAAAGGTGTCTTTCTAATAAGTTATTATTTATAAAAATAAGAAACTAATAAAGTGCTTTTAACTTTAGTCAAACGTGCCATGCGCAGTCGTGCACGTTTAACGTGTTGAATAAAATAGTGTTTTAAAGAGAAGCTTTTAGGCACAAAGCAAGTGCAAGACGTCACACGCTTTTTATTTATTATATTTTTTCTCCCTAGGTGCACTTTTTTTCCTTTAAAAATTAAATATTTTTTAGATTGATTTAAAAATTTAAAATAATATAAAAATAAGAAAATATTTTTTTACTCTTAGGTAGCTTGACCTCTCCATGTCTTTTCACACTTTACACTTTTTAGAACATTGAACTAAAAAGTAAAAATAAATAAAATTTTAATTTATGTAAAAAATAAATAAATATTGCCTAGCTAATACCAAACAATGTACCATTTGTTAATATCTAAGAATCTATATTCTAAAAGTGTGATGTGCAAAGGTGACAAAGTCAAGTTTTAATCCTTATTATGTTAAGGACCTGTTTGGTTAGGATTCTCCAATTATACAGTAAATCAATTCTCATTTTTCAACCACACATTATTCAATAAAATAATATTTTACATCACATCAATAATTTTTTCTTTTTCAGCCACACATTTCTCATCATATCACTATTCAAAATCAATTCTTCCATCAAAAAATCTAAACCAAACAAGCTCTAAATATAGGGTTGTTTGAGCCCATTTTTTATTTCAAAAAATGCATTTTTCAAGTGTTATAATGAAAAATGTGTGGTTAAAAAATAAGAAATTTTTTTATTTACGTGTAATATTATTTTATTGATGAATGTGGTTGAAATATTGTCATATTGTTGTTTAAAAATGCATTTTGATGGGAAAAAATTGGACTCAAACAAGGGAATAGTAATGCATTCTCCTATTTTTAATATACGAGGATTTTCCCTCTTGCCTCGTGTCTAAACCCCACCTTTTTTTTTCACATATCAGATTAATACAAAAATAATATTGTATATGTAAATGTTTGTGTTACTCTTCTTAATAATGCTGACTTCTTAAGGGTCTTTTTGACACTCTTTAATTTATTTTACAGTTTGCTATATGATCATTTTCAATCACACATTTACACAATAAAATATTCTACATATATACCAAAAACTTCTCACTATTTTTTAATCACTCATTTTCTTAAAAAGCATTATTCAAAACTCTTTTTTCTACAAAAAAAGGTTGTCAAACAAGCGCTAAGATTGAACATCAAATCTTAGGGTGTGTTTGAGTCACATTATTTTGGAAGAATGTGTGGTTGAAAAAGAATGAAAAGTTATTAATGTGATGGAAAATATTATTTTATTGAAGAATGTATGGTTGAAAATGAGTGGAAGAATAAGAATGAAAATTTTAATGTGTACTAAACAAGAGCTTAATATAATATTAGAGCCCAACAAGCTCAAACGAAAAATTCAATCCGTCTAAATTTTAAATGAGCACCTGAATTAAAAAATTAGCGTGCTTAAATCTTAGGGACATATTAAGGACTTCTACTACATTTAATATGGTCAACACGTCAAGATGAAATCTTAAATCTCAATAACGATACCAAAAAATAAAAATTTAACTTTTTCTCTCTTAATTTTGTCACACACACTTGATTCATATTAGAAAACACGATATTAAGCCCTAACTTGATAGCCATTGTTGACACCAAAAAATATACATCCAATGTGGCCAACAGATTACAAGACCTTTTACGTCCACGCAAACCTTGTTCATGTACATTTGAACAAACCGTTAGGCACATTGACCTCCTCCTATGGGGGTCGAATTGGCCACGCACACTCCGACGGTTAAGTCAGTTGGAAAAGTAAATATATGAGCGTGGAAGAGTTTTAGACGTCGATTTTGGGGAATATTAAATAAAATAGTGATATGGAAAAGTTATAGTTTCGAGAGTCTCAACTCGCATTACCTTGAAAATGACACTAAGTATTGCTTTTATAGTAGAAGATAACGATTAAAAGTCGTTAGATGAGGAGGCACGTGGTCTCATCTGTACAGCTGGGTCCTCTTGTTATAGCCATCAATCAATTACAGGGCATTTTGTTTAATGTTGCGACAGTTTGACACCCTAGACCTGACATGTAAGATTAGATTTGACTTGTTTGATTGAGTAGAACTACCTAGTCAGTAAGTTGTCATGTCACATATTTGATACAAAATCTAGTATGAAGATCTTCCTTAATACGCCTCTACCTATCTCATGTCATCCATTGGGGCTCAGCTCTTCATAGGGGTTCGGCTAAATTAGGGTTCGACCAAATTTTCATATGGACAGAATGATGTGGAGTGTGGACCTAGATTCACTTGTCGTGTAGTTGTCACTTGTCCATGCTTAGAACTTTGTTGGAAGAGGTGTAACAATAGTCTCCTAAGTCCATGTATGAATATAATGCGTGGACTTTGAATGTACAATATAAGTAAATTTTTTAAGTAGCTTGCGAACCTGATTTAAGGCAATGCCGTTATATTTAGGCAAACCTTTTGGTGAAGATGGAGCCTATGATAAGGTTGAATTAAACTTGGGCGAGGCCTTTTGCATAAGGAAGAGCCCCTTCGAGAAGCAGTAATCGTTGATAAGGTTGAATTGAACTTAGGTGACGCCCTTTGCATAAGAAAGAGCCCCTTTAGGAAGAGGCAACGGTTGATAAGGTTGAATTGAATTTGGGCGATGCCCTTTGCAAAAGGGAGAGCCCATTTGAGAAGAGGCATCCGTTGATGAGGTTGAATTGAACTTGAGCGAGACCTTTTGTATAAGGGAAAGCCTCTTCAGGAAGAGACGGCTGTTGATAAGGCTGAATTGAACTTAGGTGAAACCCTTTGTATAATGGAGAGTCCCTTAGGGAAGAGATAGCTGTTAATAAGGCTGAATTGAACTTGGGCGAAGCCTTTAATATAAGTGAGAGCTCCTTTGGGAAGAAGCAGTCGTAATAAGGCTGAATTGAACTTGGCCGATGTCCTTTGCATAAGAGAGAGCCCATTCGGGAAGTAAAGTAGTTGATAAGGTGGAATTAAACTTGGCCAAGGCCCTTTGCTACGGGGTAACTCTTTCGTACAAGGGCTTCCTCCGTAGTGTTTGATCCATCTATGGAAGGGAGTTAATCCTCTAAGGCAACAAGTTGTGGCTCTTTCTGCAATGCATGACACTTGTCCTTAATAAGGAAGAGGCATAACAATCATTATAAGGGGAAATGGAGGAAAAAATGATGTTTTGAATAATGAATTTTTTGAAAATGTATGGTTGAAAATGAATGTATTATTTTAACGAGAGTCAAATAGGGGCTAATTTAAGTCAAGGACAAAGTTGAAGACTTGAATTGTAAGTATCCCATCGTACTTGTGACTTCAGCCATGACGAAATACGATTTGAATATTAGCAAAACAATAATTTGACATTAGTTTATGTAAAGAAATGGTCCATTTGTTTTGTATTATAATTCGAAAAGTAGTCAGTTTCTAGAGGGTTTCATTATAACAAGTTTGATTTATTTGGTCTTTTATTTAAAGTTCTTTAAAGCAACTTTGTTGACAATTTTGATCTTATGTTACTGTAGATATTAATTAAAACTTGCAACAACCAAAAAAAAAAAGGGAACACAATCATCTTAGTCAACAATCGTATTGAAGCAAAGTGATATTTAAAAGATACAAGATCGATATACTCCTGTTAATGAGATAATATTTTATGATGGAATTTCATACTCAGAGCTTGTTTGATAGAGCTCAAAAGTTGATTAAAATTGAAAATATAATCGTTATTGGGTCTTACTCGTCTAATAAAAGTCAACAATAACGACTAATTTTTCAATTTTAATCCGATTATAATTTCTACCGAACACGTCCTTAGGCTTGTTTGACAATCATTATCGTAGAAAAAAAAACTTTGACTAATTATTAGCAAATTGAACCTTAAAAGTAAGTAATTGGATCCATTTTTCAAATTTGAGATTCTTACACATTAAAGCCCTGTTTGGTAGGGATTAAAATTCAATTAAAATTGAAAATATAATCGTTATTGGGTCTTACTCGTCTAATAAAAGTCAACAATAACGACTAATTTTTCAATTTTAATCCAATTTTAATCTCTACCAAACACACTCTCAATATGATATATATATAAACCCTAATATAGCGCCAAACAAATCACTAAAGATTAATCGGAAATAAAAAATGGAACTCGCGATTTTACGTAGAAGTTTGACAAGAATGCTTACATCCCCGTTGGTCTATTGAGTCATGGAAGGAGAAGAAGCGCATAATTGAGAAAACGAGATCAGGAATATAAAGAGAAGGCAGTAATGGCTGTTGAAGAAGTAGATTTTACACAGATTTGAGTGCTTTGCCTGTCAGAACTAGAAGTTCTCCAATTGTTCGATCTAATTTTCAGTATTATTTGAGAGTAGTGATAATTGTTGATCAAAGTCAAATTCTTCATATCAGTTCTCATTATATTTATTCATTTGAATCAAATAAACTGGTTATTGAAAAGAGGTATGGCCTAAGACTTTCTAATATTGGTACTTGTCTAGCTCGATATTTAAGTTTTAATAAGAGGGAGATTGAAGGTAAATTTTTTCGGGATGCACATTGAACATAATAATGTAGATGACTTATCTGTAACTGTTACGAATAAGACTACTCTATCAAAGAATTAGTCACCAACCATCCTGAACGAGTAATGTACCCTTAATTTCTAATTCAAATTCTTTCAGGTGCCATGAGTGAGATTTTGTTTGGAATATCGATCTTGGTACTTGGTGAATCTGGACGGAACAATTTTTTTATCACATACTTGCAAGCTGAAATTCGAACATCATCACTCCGAGAAGTTTTCTAAATACAATCAAGTATGTGCGCCGTTTGTGAGGGTTTTGTGCGTCTCTTGACCTTCTCTCTCAATCTGATCTTCATCTCTGGAATCTTTGATGAGTTTTAATGTACTGAGTGTATGTTGGTAAGTTTGGAGTGAGGTGAGAGAAAACACATGAAGAAACTTCATGCATTGTACAAATTGTTCTTGGCTAATTTTAAACCTGTTTAGTGGTAATTAAAATTAGATTTTTAATAGATTTTGATAGAAGTTCTTGAAATGTATGATTGAAAATTTGTGGAACTCATATAATATGTGGTTGAAATTAATTGTTGATTTTGATTAAAATCTAAATTTTAATCGGTACCAAACAGAGAATGTGTTCTGTAGTGATTATCTACTTGTCAATGCTCAACGTGTTAATAGCGTTTAGATCACGTGAACATCCGGATCCATAAACATGTGAAAATTCTTCATGTTCTTGTTTTTCAGTTTCTGCGATTTTTGATTCTACAAATACTTTGTTTATATGATGTTCAAATACGATTTGGGGACCGACAATTATCATTAACTCCCAAACATTAGAAGACCGGGAAATGTGGAAAAAGCAACCAGCGGATGTCCTGATATCTTCTCAATATAAAAACAACAATAAAAATGAGGTATATTAGAGCCACCACCATTAACTTTGTTCTCAAACATTTTTTCATGTTACAAACCAGACATCAACTGTGCTTAACTTGAAATGATCAGTAAAGGAAAACTCGTTCAATATTCCTCCACATTACTCTTTGCTACAGTCATTAATTATCAGCCAAATTCCATTCGACTTCTTGTCAATTTCATAGAGCCAATTCCAGGGACAGGGGCTGGGGCTGGGGCTGGGGACAATCTTTAATGATATTGAAAAAGATGGGTATCTATTCCGTGAAATTTCAATCTCTAATTACCTGTTAAAGTATAATATAATTAAATAATATTTACCATAATATCTAATTTTATACGCACTATTGAACTTTACTCAAGAGTAATATTATTTAATCTAGTACTATTCAACTTAAGTTCAAAGTCAATTTTATTTGAATAAAGTAATTTAGCATTATTTGACAACTTGCTCTTTCTCTTTTGCCATCCTCATTTTTTAAGGGAAATGGTGGGTGTACAAGGTCAGAACCCCCAGACAACTCACATCAGGTGGGGCCCACCTCAATAAAAAAATTACACCGACACAGAACCCACCTCAATAAAAAAATAAAATAAAAAATTACCCTCATGTGAGTTGTTTGTCAGGGTTCTGTGAACCCCAACCTGTACACCTAGTATTTCCACAGAATTAATTTAGTTTGTCATGTCACGAATCTAGAAATAGCAATTTTATAATTACGTATTTTTATTTGATAAGAAAGATCACATGCTACTATTCCCAAACATTTTGGAGTCCCAAACATGCATTATAATGGCCTTCTATTTTCTCTGAAAATCTACCATTTCCATACAGTGGTGCAATATATGTCATCCAACTTCAAAAATTTATTTTTGTTTTAAGTAATTTAGCATGATATCATAGCAATATCTAACCCAGCTCTCTTTTACTATTCACAAATTTTATAACGTTGTTTATTGGCACTTGTCTACAAAATTATATTATAAATTTTATAATGACTTGTTTGTGTTTGGTAAGAAAGATCACATGCTGCTTGACAGAATTGACAATTCGATGTACCAATTACCATATATATATATATATATATATAACTTCTATGTGTGTTGCAATATTCACAAACAGTTCATTATCAGCCAATTAACAAATATTTGAATTTCCACGATCTGTTAGATAATTTGGCGAAATGAATCAGTTGCATGTTTTCTTCTTTCCATTGTTAGCTCCGGGACATATGATTCCAACCTTGGACATGGCCAAGCTTTTCATTTCCAGGGGTGTGAAGACAACTATAATTGCAACTCCTGGATTTGATAAACTGATAGAAAATGCCAGGGAATCAGGATTTGATATTGGGATGCATGTGCTGAAATTTCCTCCAGAAAAATCTGAGTTGCCTGATGAAATCAAGAGCCTTGACCAAATATCAGATGATTTGATTCCCATGTTCGCAAAAGCCCTGGAATTGCTCCAGGAACCTGTTGAAAAACTCCTGGAAGAATTTCATCCAGATTGTCTTGTTGCAGATATGTTCTTTCCATGGGCTGTTGATTCTGCAGCCAAATTTGATATCCCAAGGTTGGTTTTTCATGGAACATGTTATCTCTCACTATGTTCTACAGAACACATGAGGATTTACGAGCCTTTCAAGAATGTATCATCGGATTCTGAGCAATTTGTCCTGCCCGATCTTCCCCACGAGCTCAAGTTTACAAGACCTCAAGTGGTATTAAAAGTGCCAAGTCCTTATATATTTGATCATTCTTTCTTTGTTTAAGTAGTTTGAGCTTTTGATGGATAGAATTGCTTGTTTGAGCCTTTTGGGCTTTGATAATACCGTGTATAATGAGTCTTGATCTTAAAAGGGCAACTTAGTTAAGAGGATATATTTAAATGACGTTGATTTTTCTCCTTTCAGGTGTTTCATTTTGATCAAGAAGAAATACAAAATGATTTCACAAAGCAGTTTATCAGAATACAAGAATCAGAGACCAGAAGCTATGGAGTTCTTGTTAACAGCTTCTACGAGCTGGAACCTGATTATGCAGACCATTACAGGAAAGTTTTGAGAAGAAAAGCATGGCATATAGGCCCACTTTTGCTATGCAGTAAGGGAGGAGAAGAATATAAATTACAGAGAGGAAAAGAATCCGCCATTGATGAACATGAGTGCTTGGAATGGCTCAACTCCAAGGAACCAAATTCTGTAGTTTTTGTCTGTTTTGGAAGTTTGGCAACCTTTACTGAAAATCAATTACATGAAATTGCAAAGGGTCTTGAAATCTCCGGCCAGAAATTCATTTGGGTTGTTAGAAAAGGCAAGAACCAAGAAGAAGATGAAACAGAAAACTGGCTGCCAGAAGGATTTGAGGAAAGAACAAAAGATAAAGGACTGATCATTAGAGGGTGGGCACCTCAACTTTTGATTCTTGAAAACAAAGCAGTAGGGGGTTTTGTAACACACTGCGGATGGAATTCGATGCTTGAAGGAGTGTGTTGGGGGGTGCCCATGGTGACATGGCCAATTTTTGCAGAGCAGTTTTTCAATGAGAAATTGGTGACAGATGTTTTGAGAATTGGAGTTTCTGTTGGGAATAAGCAATGGAAGAGAATGGGAAGTGAAGGCATTGAAAGGGAAGCCATAGACACGGCAATTCGGCGCATTATGGAAGGAGAAGAAGGTGCAGAAATGAGAAGACGAGCACAAGAATATAAAGAGAAGGCAAGAAAGGCTGTTGAAGAAGATGGATCTTCTTACACTGACTTGAATGCTTTGTTTGAAGAATTGAGTGCGATCAAGGTTGGCCAGTGAGACAATAGAGATAAGCTTTATTGTTCTAAAGGAAACAATACGAATCAACGTTTTTTCTATTTCTCCAAGTAAAGATCTTAGCATTACAATGATAAAGATCTTAGACAATCAAGTGCAGGCTTGGGGGGAGTAATTAAAGGCTCACAAGTAAATTGCTATGATTTATCCTATCTTTAGCAAAATTAAGAGTCCATTAATATGTTACAATACTTTTCACTTTATTTTGAGATTGTTATAGTTTGTTGAGTTGACGATATGACGTATTAAGATATATCTAAAATTTTTACATATCATTCTGTATATGTATCAAAACAACTTTTTTTCATAACGAACACACATCCATAACAAAGGTGAAGAATTAAGTAGTAAAATTAGATGTTCGGAAAGGAAAACAACAGATATAGAGACTAATTAAACTCACGCTTACTATAAGGCCGCTCGAGGGAGGCCTGAGAGAGAAGATCGTTCTCCGATAAACTTTCGAGGAGGCCGGGTGTTAAGGATCGCAGCTTTACTTAAGCCCTTTGACCCTATCGCAGCCGCAGTTTGCCCAACTTTGACCGCACATTGTAAATATTAGTTCAAATTTGAGTTGTAATTTCCTTTCCGTTGTAATAGTTTATTTATATTTTAAAATAGCTAGAAATTATAAAATTTTAGTATGATTCTTCGGCATTTAAACGTCGACTCCCGTTACTTGGATTTTTGTTCCGAATGCTATTATAGGGGATATTAGTATTTCAAACATCTTTCAAAATTTTTAGTGTTTACCCCCCCGCACTAACCATTGAAATTTTCTACTTTCGTCTATTGTAATTTCTAGTTTTCAAGCAGTCAATAATCAAGTTACTTTCAATGTGTTTCAATTTTATGTTGCAAACTTTCTACAAATTGTAATAAAATTTTCTTTCGTCCCGAAACGACCGAGAGAAGGTGGAAGGTAGTCTAGCGGGGCAGATTACTGTTGCACGGTGTCCCTTTCTGTGCTAAGAAGAAATGTAACCCGTGAAACATGGAGCTGCGAATTCATTGATGGCTTTGGCTAAACATATTTTCTCCCTATTTATCCAAGATGACATGGTTATGTTAAAGAGAACGTGCTTAAGATTATTGCCATCTTATGCGTGCGTTACTGGGCCCATTTGCATTTTTCTGGGCTAGTGGCCCATTACGTGTTAAGTACTCGTTGGGTTCACGCATAATTTTGCCCATTTGTTTCGGGATACAATCTGTCCCCCATTCATGTTGACAACCATGATTGTCAATGACATGATTCAACAGTTTATACTTTTTGTCAGAAATCTATAAATATGTCGTTATCTCTATGGGTATTCTTTATTTGGAGAATTCTTTGTGTACAAAATAGGGTACAAAATGGTGTCCAAAATTGTCAAATGGCCCAATAGGGGGGCCGCCATTTGGCAATTCACGCTTTTGTAACCCATTTTGTACCTGTAGCACAACCTATTTTCTTTGAAATCTTTTGTCTAGGTACGATTTCCCTTTTCTTCTTACGATATTGAATTATCTACAATTAACCTGGTTGGATGGTGGAAATTACTTTGGTGTTGTAGGTTACTTAAAAGATAAAGATTTATACATGGTGGTGCACTATTGATCTACTTCCATCACTAGAATGCCTTAGGAGGAGAAATGTGGTGGCTGATTCATAGTGTAGTTGATGTTCCACGATGATGAAGATGGCATTCACACTACATTCACATGTCCAGCAGCGATGTGTGTGTCACAGATTTGATACTGAGGCTAGTATAGCAGCACCTTCAATTTTTGTGCCATAGGAGCCCGCTAGCCGCTGCATGGAATTAATTCTAGTAATAGCACAGAACTATTGGTAAGCGAGAAATGATTTTGTGTTAGGAAAACGGCCCAAGATACCGGATAAAATATTGGAGGAATCACTGTCTTTGCTAACTAAATTTTAGGTTTTTCGCCTACTACATGGTACTTGAGTACTTTGGCCAGTTGGAGAAGACGAAAATTGACTCGACAATCAGGAGCTAATTAAATTGAATGTAGATACTGCAATTCAAGATGAGCGAAACAAGTATGGAGTTGGAGGGATGTGTCAAACTCACAGGGGTAATTATAGCGGCTTTCTCAAAGAAGTTGGAGGGAAAGGTGACGTCCTATATCGTTGAATGTTGGGCCATTCTGGAGGGTCTTCTATTTGTGCACAACCATGACCTTGACATTGCCCTTATTGAGTAATAGTGTCACATTGCTGACCAAGTAGTGAAAAATCTACCATTCTTGTATAGGGAGGCATGAGGCAATGTGTTTCTCTTGCTTTGACAAAATCTGGTTTGTCCTGTCTGATAAGATTTGTGGTTTTATTTTAAAATGTCAACTTTATTAAGAGGCGTAACTCAAACTCTTATAAATTGGTCTATGTTTTCATTTTTGTAGGATTTTATCTCTTAACATGTCCCCGCAAGATGATTTCTTGTTTGAGCAGATCAATCTTGAATCCCTGTGCTTAATTTTTTTTTATTTTTTTTGAGTCTTAATCGGATCAAATTGCTTGTTGGAGCTAAACGGGCTCTGATACCATGATAAGATTTGGGATTCTATCTTAAAATGTCAACTTTATTAAGAGGAGTAACCTCAACTCTTATAAATTGGTCTATGTTTTCATCTTTATTCGATATAGGATTTTATCCCTTGACAATGTCTAGTTGCATGCTTTGGGAATCTCTTCTATTGACAATATTGTTTTAGATGACACTGGTGAATAAAAGCTTGTTTGGAATTTTATTATTATTATTTTTTTTAAAAAAAAGCCTTAGAATCTTCTCTTTCTGTTTTCCTGTGTTTCTTCCCTTTGTTATTAGATTTAATTGCAATTACTGTCATTTATATGCATCAATTTTGAGAATCTAGCAGCTGAAAGCCTGAAACTATAGCCAACAATTTTTCAAAATTTAATACGCAATAAACTCTTTCATTTTTTACAAACCCATAAATGTTGGAATGCTGTAATCTCAATTTTGTAGTTTCAAACCATAGTAATAGTGCATACGAAGCTCACAGTTGGAGACACATATGAAATAATTACATTGAAAGCTTTTTCTCTACATACGACATCTGGGAAAAACGAATAGACAGGCATGGTTAGATCATGCTTTTAGTTAGCTAACTCCTCTGTTTTCCCTTACTGTTAGACAATATGGATTTGATTATTTTGACTCAGAACAACGGGTGGCCTAAAGAATCTTGAGACAAACCTTACATGGCTTTTAGCTAAAAGAAACGATGCCCATCTCCAAATCCTTCTATGCGTCAGCCATGAATGTATATAACCATGATTTGACCATCCCTTATCTACTACACGAATAATCATGATACATAACACAATTGCATCAATAGCACTTGTAACCATTAGCGGACCAGAAAAATGCTCAAGGCCTAAACTCAGCTTATCGTCTGGTTCGCTTGATAAGGTGCGAGTTGGCAAGGAAAGAATGCGCTTTTCCATTTGATTTATTGCTCCATTCTCTTTCATATGTAGAATTGCTCCTGATATATCATCAGTCAAAGATGAACCCTTCGGGAATACCTGGAAGATAATCAAAGTGCATCAGTATTTTCATGCTAATTAATTCCGCTGAGGTTATTGATCGAGTAAATAATAAAAAGAAAAATCTGTCTAGTTCCCTTCAAAATTGGCAGTGAAAATGTGCTTTTATGGCTTTCCATAAAATGAAAAAGATGGAGAGAGCATATTAACATGGGCTTAAATCTTACATAAGCAAGGCCTCCAACTTCGAAGCTAGGTTTTGCCATGACGTAGCCTTTATTTTTTGCAACGAATAATTTCGCATGTGGACTAATCAAGAATGCTGCAGAAATCTGCCCCTTTTCAAAAGCTTCCAGGTAGTCGCTGCTAGAAGCAATTTTTTTGATGTTTGCTTGATTGAATGTCAAAGTATCGAGGAGATACGTCACAACGAAACCCTTTTCGTTGCATCCAACAGTTGCATTAGTATTCTTAAGATAGTCAATATCTACTATAGATGGTTTCAACCTTGGAACTGTCATCATAGAACTCAGAACTGCAGTATAAGATGCTGTTACAACCACAATCACACACAACCATACTGCAAGTATCAGTCGCGATAGATTATTTCTGATAGATTCTCCTGGACATAGAAGGTTAGCAATTGTAAGATTTTTCCCATTCAAATAAAATCACACATATACGTGTCAACTTTGTCATATCGAGTAGGCACTTACTATGTGCAAATGATAGAAGAGTGATAGAAAGCCAAAGAATGGAGCCAATCATCTCAGGAAATGAATCTGCAAACTCTGTATTGCCGTTCACCTTCTCATTGAAATAAATAATGGCTGCCGCGCATTGGCTCAATGCTGCCAGCGCTGCCCACAATTTCCATTCAAAGGCCTCCACAACAATGAATCCTTGCCGTTTCAAATCTTTATGTGCAGGTGCTACCATAACAATTTGAGTGTCCAGATAGGGTAGTGAAAAATCAGCATAACGATATCGATGTTCCAATATATTCGTGTCACCGACTGCAGCATCCAAGGTCTAATTAAAACAGGAGTTTCAGATTCAGGGATATAGCAACAAATAAGTTAGTTCGGTAAGGGCATTTAAAGCCTCACATGGCTTAGTTGAATCTTGGAAGTCAAGTAAGTCATGCTCCTTCCTTAAATATTTATTTTGTTTTTTCAATATTTTCCATGAAAACCTAAATTTGATGAATTACTACTTACCAAACATGCTCGAAATTATCATTGTTAAACTGGATTGTATTGTCATGCTAAGAGAGAGAACATGTTTTACCTTATTAGAAACTGCAATAACCAGCTCATCGTAGCTGCCATTAAATGGAACGAAAACATGGGGCAAATCATACTGAAGCAGCTTAATTGCAGCTTCAAAAACATCAAGGGAAAATCCGCTGAAGGATGTTCGATTTTGTACTTGGTCATAGCTCACGTGCACAAACTGATGGAAAGCAGCCATAGCAGGTACTCCGATTTTCAATTCGGATTCCCTTGGAACTGTTTGCTCACCTCCTGGCCAGTAAATTGATGCCAATTCGTTGCATTTTTTTCCCTTTTTCCTGGTACCCTTTCTCTTATGATCTATGAAATCTATTGAGAAGCCATGCTCAGGTGACCACAATGCTATTTGTCTATAATTTCTTCCTATCACGTTAATGATCTGAAAGGTCGTATTTTGTGATGTTTTCTGGTTCTTGAAGCTGATTTTTCCACTAAGGCCTTCCAAATTACTAGAGGAAATATACTTTATCAATTCACCTGAGTTCATTTTTCCTTTTGAATTTTGCAAGAATTTTGCAATGACTGCTGTAGCATCATATGCTTGAAGAGCATACATGCTTGGATTTGGATGTTCTTCTTCAGGATATGATGACCTGAACTTTTTTCGAAACCTGAATTTAAAATCTTGAAAATATTTGCTCTCTTCTACAAAATTCGTCTTAAATCCAATGACCCCTTGCATATTTCTTATAGAAGATGGCTCAAGAGAATCGAGAAGACTAACAACATCCTCGAACAGAATCCATGCATAACCTTTTTCCATGAGTCCCATTTTCTTAGCCTTCTCAAAAAGAATTGAAGAGAACTCCAAAGACGACTGCATTAGTAAAAAAATCCCATTTCTTTTGCTTTTGAGTTTCTTCAACTCTTCTTGGATGAAGGCTTCGGGTTCTCGTAAAGAGGTTAGGGAAGGAAAAGCTAGATCGAATTCAACAGAAGAATTGTAATCTTTTAGTGACTCAGAAAGTTGTTTTTTTAGTCTAGAATCCGAGTAGAAGCTGTTGCCTTGTTCATATAAGACTGTGACTCTTCGCCACCTGAAATGTCCTATAATTGCTGCAGCGCATTGCATTCGAATGGAGATATCAGTATTGAGCTGGAAAACAGGTGATGGTTGAGGAAATAGCTGTGATGGAGAAATGGCTGCTGAGCCAATGGTGATTATGGGGGTGGTGCTGACTTCTTCGAATTCTGAGAGAAGAGTGGCTTCTTCCAATGTTAATGCTGCAATAATTGCTTGTGCATTTTTTTTCTTGACAAGGTCAATTGCTGCAAAATAATTGGAGATTGTATTTAGCAACTTTTATGGCAAATAAAATTGAACACAGATCCCATATAAAATAGTCTCTAAAAAAAGAATGCAACTAAAATGTCAAGGAATATCTTTACTGTTATCTGTTGTGCCGGTATAATATACGCATTTGAGTCTTGTGATCTGTATACCTGTGCTTGGCACCTCTTGTCGTGACTTAGCTTGGCTAGTTTTTGTGTCGAGCACTTTGACATGTCGATTCTCAAATACACTTATATGTAGTGTTTTTCATTTATATTCTAGTTAACTATTAGATTGAGATCGGTCAAATTCTTCTCGGGTTGTGTTCCAGATCATTAATGAAGTCTTCTTTGAAAACGATCCAAAAGTGACTAGTTCAAAAAGAGAAAAATAAATAAATAAATAAAATCATAACGATCTTTTACGCAAGTGATTTCAAGAAATGTGAACGAATGATGAGCAAGTTAACAGAAGTTTTACGTACCAGTGGAAGCTGCTCGAGCAAACTTTCCATTTGTATCTTTGATGTGCAAATCCAACTTTGAACAATTCAACCACTGAGTATAGTCACTGACAGCCATTTGAATGGCAATTTTCTGCTCCTTTCCGACACGAGAACTTTGATCAATCACACTCCCTATCCTGCCAAATATGTGAGGACAATCTCCTGGACAATTGCATCTTTTCTTATTTTCTTTTGCTTCTGCTTGCATGAATAGTGCAGAGAAGATGAACAGGAAGTATAGAAGAGGAGATATTTTTCTATGCAAAGTTTTTCCATGTGTAATTACTTTGAGCTTGATGAAGTTAAATGGAATAACATATATTCAGATTCGAACACATTATTGGAGATACAAACGTACATGCCTTCTTATTCAAATGAATGCCTTTCTACAATTACACGTAATTCATTGACTTCTCAATATTCGAGACCAATTCTTGAATTTTTTGCACTTAACCGAATGTTCAAAACAACTAAGTGAAGTTGCCCAGAAATTTACAAAGTAAAATAACGAATTACTTAAATTATTTCAAAGATGGACATACGTCCCTTTCTTTGACTAATTCATAATAGATGCAACCACAAAAATTGCGGGAGATGCCATTCTGATCTGGCGAATAAAGTTGACTTGACCATTTGAATTTGGCAAAGTTCACAGATATTGCGATATTGAAGAAAAAATATATATCTTAAAATATTTGAGGATGATACAGTGTACCGTAGCTAGTACTCCAGTGAACATTCCAAGAAAAAGTGAATAAAACAGTAGTCTTGCAATGTAAATGTATTGGAAAGATATCACTTTGAATTTTCCCAAAAAAAAAAATAAATAAATAAAAAATTCTTCCTACCTTTTCTAATCTATAAGAGAAAATTCAAATTTACCAATCTAGAGAGGTGTGAACAGGAGTGAACGAGAAGTAAATGTGGATTATCCACTAATGAAATCTAACTTGAGTAAGCACTTGTTGGTTTTGTTTGTGAGACTGAGTCTTGGTATTAATCTTACGTGCTTTTCACATTCTGGATTCGCATCCAATCTGAGCTTTTAAGCCGTAGATTGGCAATATAGCGATTTTGGCTTATCGTGATGTGCGGCTTTTCATGGTGTAATTAATTGTTGAAGAAAAGAAGATGATACCGGATTTAATCCAATACTAAATTGTTACAAAAATAAGAGATTATAATTACAATATGAAGTAATTGATCATAGTCATAAGAAAAAATTTTTTTACAAGGAATGGAAATTTAATTATAATATGGGAAAAGAATACAGAGATTTTGTATTTGCAATGTTTCTAATTTCTTACTAAATAATAATGAAGAGTCAAATATATATATAGAGAACAAATAAATGATGTCTAAATCCTAATATCAGAGTTGTAGTTGAAGCAGAATGCAAAAACGGAGTAGATGAGGAAAAATCGCACGTAGCGAAAACAGAACAAGTGGTGCCTTGGTGCCACCTGACTGAAATCTCTGTGGCACCGTAGCACCTACTCTTGGATCCTTTATTTCAAAAACTTGATTTTCTTCATTCCAAAACCTTTTTCAAGTCCAACACAAATTTCAACTCCTAAATAGGCTTCTAAGTAGAATTTCAACTAGAATTTTTCAAGTGAACTTGAATAAAATTCCACAATATCATTCTAAATAGAATTATTCTTAATGTGTACTTTAATTAGAACTCTCAATTATCTTCAACATTCCCACAATGTCCACCTTGACTTAAATTCCACTGCAATGAACCAAATTTTAAAGAAAAATTCTCCACATAAAGACAAATTCTATTGCAAGAAATAAACTTGATATTTTCAATGAAAAACATGAACGAAATTCTCCATAAAAAAATCAACTGAAAATATTCTCCACATTTGTTATTCTAACTAGGGGCAAAAGTGATCCAATTACCATCAAACAAGGCTGAAACAAACCTTATAACAGAATCACAATTGAATACATAAAAAAAAAAGATTTTGGCTAAAATCAACAACCTTAACGACATTCAAACCATCAACTAAATCAGCAAAGTTGTATCTATATGGAACCTTATGGTAAAAAAATGGGTATGTTACTAGCAATTGAATTCAATGATACCGTACGATGATGGTGACAAGACGGATTTATCCATAAATTCTAAATTCAACTGAGATGTGTTTTTTAAAGAAGACACCAAATTAGACTCCAATGGTACAAAATTCAACTCTAAATCCACCTGAATTCTTAAAATATGATGATTGCTCCAAGATTCTGTATAACACTACAATATATATACATACGATTTTCTATGTTCCTTTAATGAAACACGGGCACATTTACTAACCTGCAGGATTCTACCTTCAACTATTTGCATGTATCCTTTTGAATTAAGTATATTTAAAGAGATAATTTTTTTATTTTTTTTTCAGATCTGGAACGTGTCTGACTACATCAAAGTTCTAATCATTCCATCAAATATCTTTATTTTGACCCGATCAATACCAGCTATCGACAAAGTGTATTATTATCAATCATCATTTTTTTTTTGTAACTTCCTCATATGTCGAAAATAAATCCCGGTTATGAGTCATATGAAAAGTACAAATTGTATAAAAAATTCAAGCCTAATCAGGTTTGGAGTTGTAGTCAAACATAAGTAAAATCACTCCATCACTCTTAGGATTTTTTGCAATAGTTGATTCCCTTGAAGTTTCTGATTGTTGATTTATAGTCAATTTTGATTTATTCTACTACTTATAACAATTGTTTAATGAGCCCCTTTTTTCTTACAATAAGAAGCTAGATTTTGACTTGCCCTTGAACAACCACCATTAACAATGAGACCATCTTTATGACCCTCAAATGCAACAAGAAACTTCATCTTCTCATTTAAATACAAAGCATCGTATACTTCTTTGATGATGATAGTATCACGACTATATAAAATCGTGTCTCTAAAAGATATGTATAAAGTGGGCAATGAACATAATAAAATCAATCACAAATTTTCTTCATCATATTTGACCTCCAATGTCTCCAAATCAGCAATGATTTCCTTAATATCAGTTAGGTAATCCTCAAAAGACATACCTTCTGTCATACAATGATGCAATTTGCTAGTAAGACTCTTCGCCATGTATAATTGTTCCAATTTTATAGCGGTTGACTTCTCTTTCAAAATGTCCTGAAAAAATATTATCTGAAAGATGAACATGTATTTGAGATAGGGACTTTCGATTCCTCCTTTGTTTCTCCTCCAGAGTTCGTCTATGGACATTTTATCAAATACGTACCAACAATGTGTCGCTCAAATTCATCTGAGCAAGTATTGCTCGCATCTTTACTTGTCACAAAGAGAATTATTGCGATCTAATAACGAAATATCATAATTCATTGTTGCCATCATGAAAGATCAATTGAGCTATTAATTTGATCAAAACCTCAATCTTTTCAAGAATTTCAACATCAAAAGTTCTTATACATGTTTTTTGAAGAAAAGAAGATGATACCGGTTTTAAACCAATACAAAATTGTTGGAGAAAATAAGATATTATAATTACAATATGAAACAATTGATCACAAGAACAAAAGAACAAAATAATTTCTAAAGAATAGAGATTTTATTATAATGTGAAGAAAGAATATAAAGATTTTGTGTTTACAATATTTCTAACTTCTTACTAAACCTATATTTGAGCCCCATTTTTTTTTTTTTTGAAAAACAAAATGCATTCTTGAACATTGTTTTGACCTATTTAAATCACACATTTTTCAATAAAATATTATTATACTCAAATTCAAAACTTTTCTTTATTTTTTAACCACGCATTTATAATCAATATGTTATTAAAAAATGCATCAATACTACAGTGTTTGACTTATAAGCATATATGATAAAAGTATTTAGATAGAAATCGAGATAGAAAAATACATTTGTTGAATTTTGCATACTCATTTGCTTGTCTTGAACACAAAAAGTCACGATCTACAATTCATGATTGACCAATTGTCTAGACTCTAATTAAAATCCACTCGGGGAACAAGAATGAGAGAATTATGATTTCCCTTTTCTTGTGCTAACAAGAATATGAATCGTCTTCTATTTTTCTATAATTTTAATATTTTATTAATATAAGTTCAAGTTGGCTTGACCCGTCTCTTAAACTTAACCTTGATCCAATATTTAATTAATCTAATTAATTAAATTTAGTTCATGAATTAATTAATCCAATTAATTAATTTGAGCATGTTAACAAGAAACTCAATTAATTAATTATCTAACACTTGTTAATTAATTAATTGGTGAATCTCATTCTTCTAGTCTCATTTTATGTGTGACCCATTAGGTTCCTGATCACGGTACCTAACGGCGTGATCTAATCAAAATTGATAAATTAAAATACCCAATTTTAATTTATCATTAATTCACATTCTCTTCCCAAATTGACATCTAACAATATGTCATGACAATATATGTGACGAAAAATATCACGTCATTTACCGTGAAATTATAATCATTTCATCAATATAATCTGATCAATTACGAGATATGGATATGCGTCAATCTCAATTATCGATCATACATTTTATCCCACTATTAAGTCTATGTAAGCCAAAAATTCTTTTTTGACTTATGAGTACCAATGATTTCAACTTAACCGAATGGAATGTAAATCATAATTTCTTACTATTTAAGAGTGACGAATCATCTATTGATCATTCATAACTTTTATATGATTTTTAACATACCCGAACGATACTGTATAAGCGACCTTCAGTAGAGTAACATCACCAAAGTATGACTGTTCTCATATAAGACACAATATGACCTAAAATCGAATGACCAGTTTCATTACCGAACGTTAGAGATTAATCATTGACACTCAAATAGTTATCCATGTGGAATCTCTCCAACGGTCTTCAATGTTTTGTTCTATAACTAGACACTATGATACCTCAAGTCAAAGAACCAATTCCACTACCGAACGTTAGAGATTAACCACTGACACTCAGATAGTTATTTATGTGGAATCTCTCAGCGGGTCTCCAATATTTTGTTCTATAACAAAACATCCACGTGTTCATTAAAGTGTCACCATATTTTAGCTCGCAAAATCAGCTACTTACTTAACAAGTAAGAAATGTCACACGTGATGATCTCTCCGTAATAACGAAATCCATATTTCGTTATTATTTACGATCATAGATGATTTAAGATTCAATTATATATAGTTTGTATATCACAGTCACAACTCATTGTGATTAACATATTATTAAGATTTGAATTTATGCATTCTATTATTTAATTTAATTTAATATTAATTAAATAATAGATATGTCATAAAAATGTATCAATTATATATATATTAAAAGTGTTTATGTCCACAGTCGATTGGACATTGAGTATAACACTTACATTAGCACGAAAGGATTGGACTCATTAGGCCCCAGTTTGATGAACAATAAAATGGAAAGAGTGAATTTTTATTTGATGATGTGATTGTGAACACGTGGTTAAAAAAGAAAGAAAAATTATTGATGTAATTGAAAATGAGTAGAACAATGAGAATGAAAATTATAATGTAGCTCAAACAAGGGCTAGGTTTCTTGTCAGCTGCAAAGTTCATAAGAATTCCCTTTCTAAGAACCGGGGAAATCATCATCAATTCTAGTGCTCATTCGAACCTCAGTCTTTTAGATGTACAAATCCCGGACTCTCCTCAATATGATGGATCCCAAAATAGAGAAGGGTGCAGTTTCTTTTTCTTTATTCACTAAATGAACTAGGATTGATCTTGATGAAGAAGAAAAAATGTAATTTGTTGCGATTCTTCGTGAAAAGACAGTTTTTGTATTTATTATCAAATCCACTCATTGTTTTGGTGGATTGAAAAGCTGGATAATTTTGCTATAATTAACAATAAAGCACCAGTTTTATGCAAATGGATGATTATTATATTGAAATTTCTGTAAGCATTACTATCTAAACAGTTAAATGATTTCACCTGACAGAATTTCATTCATGCTGTAGAATTTCATATCTCTAGTATTTGTTTTCTTTCTAAAATATACTAATTCAGGAGAATTGTATCTTCATTAGACATAGTTTTCAAAAAGAAATGGGAAAACTTCAGTGATTTCTGCAGTAGTAAGCCCTTGTTTTTTTGTGTTCAAGATGCAAGCCGAATATCGTCTTCAATTTTAAACGGCTCCACAGTGAAGAGCTTGCGATGGTGGCGGCTGGATTATCGTCTCACTTCACTCTATTTCGGAAGATATGTCAGCAGTGTTCAATACTTTTTTCAGGGTAAATAAATATTTTTCATTGATTGCAAAAATATTTTTTGGAGTTGAAGAATAGATCGCGAATACTGTATACAATATATTGGACAGTAGAGGAAGCCTAATCTAAGGAGGCAAACAAGTTCAGACTCAATTGATGATGAATAGAAATCTTGAAAGGTGAGAGGCTCTCATAAAGAGGTTTTTAACCTTTCATTTTTAAAACTCGTGCATATGGCAAGTAAAACTGTGCAAATAAGTAAACGTAGATGTAAGATAATTTGTATCCTATCAAATAGTTTATCTGAATCTGATTAATTGCACACAGTGAACATGACGAGCAGGAATGAATAATGCTATAAGAGACGAATCGTAATGTTATGAAAACAGCCTCAACTACTTCATTCATGAAATCAATTAGGAGGCAGAAGACAATATGTAGAAAAACGCCTTCCGATGTATCCAAATATAGCTCATGAGTTCCTAGATGATTGGAAACTTTCTATTCAAAATATAAATGAAAAAAATATGGTTAGATGCTCTGGTTAGCACTCAGGCCTCAGTTTTCAGTTTCAATATTGGTTATATTATTCTATCTCTGAATAGTGGGAGCCCCAAATACTGTTGAACTAAAAGTAATGATGCCCATCTGGAAATCCTTTTATGCATCAGTGAAGATTGTGTTGAGTCGACCATCGTTGATGAATTACACGAACAATCATAATCAAGGATACAATTGCAGTAGTCATACTCGTAACAATTAACGGACCCGAAAAATGTGAAAGGTGTAAACTTAGGTCATCGATTTGTTGATCTGATGAGGAGCTGGTCGAGAAGGAAAAAAATTTCCCTTCGAGGTTATTTATCACTCCGGTTTGTTTCAAATTTAGAACTGCTTTTGATACATCAGCAGTGAAACGAGAACTCTTTTGGAATGCCTGCAAAAAAACCAAAATGGATCGGAATTAATTAATGCTGATATGAAAATCAAGAGATGAAAAACAATTCCAAGGAGTAGAGGTGTCAAAATTTGTAACAAGATTCAAATGTAGAGGCTTGTAGCCCCCATTGGCGAAACACTTAAGTAATTAACGTAAAAGTGAAAGCTCATAGTCGTGGCACGCATGCCTAAAAAGAGCTGTGTCGTGCCAAAGGCACTGCCATCTCAAAAGGAGGCTGTTCTTGTTTTACACGGCCTGGTTTACACCTCCACCTTGAGTGTTGCAAATTAATTAAACTTGGAATTGAATCTTACATAAGCAAGACCACCAACTTGAACCCTAGGTTTTGCAATGACATAGCGTTTGCTATTAGTTGCTAGGAAAAGTTTGGCATGTGGACTGATAAAGAAGGCTGCTGCAATTTCCCCCTTTTCAAAAGCTTCCTCGTAGTCACTGATAGAAAAAAATTTCTTGATATTCTCTTCCTTGAAATTCAAACTATCCCTCAAATATCTTGGGA
>CAIGRQ010252871.1:0-10717 GCA_903798375.1 Fraxinus sp. D2006-0159 | reverse complement strand
TTTTTGGCAATCCAAACAAATTATAACCACAATCGTAAGAAATTTTATCCCTTTAACTGACATTTTTTGTGAAAAATAAAGCCAAACGAACACTAAAAGATAGAAAATTTCAAAATTTTTCAGGAGATAATTATACCAATTAAGCACAATTAATTGACAATTCTCAATAAAACAAGTTCTAAGCAATTCAATTCTCTACAATTCGTTTTATTTCCACCCAAATTCCATCTTTGAATCAAGCATACCCTAAAATATCGTATCACTTTACAAGAAACTCTATATTTAGAATATTGCATGCATTACGTCTCCATTTTGGCCTTTACCAATGCTAACAATATAGATATAGAAAATGTGTTATTTGGCAACTCAAGCCGTGAAAATGCAACATCTTGTCGTACGATACATAACTTATATATTCATCAACTACATCAATTTAACATTTGACTTTATCGTACATGATACTTATTCTGATGTTCTGCAAAATATTATTATTGATCATTGCACGTGTCATTTTATAGTAGACTAGTGATCACACACAGATCAATCCTCCTATGTAAAATAACTAAACACGAGATAATCAATTAAAAGTGAAATAGATAGATGAAAAAATTCAGCAACGTGTAAAAATATTTTCATGTTTGTAACAATTTATTGTCCAGGCTTTTAACTTTCTAAAAATTTTGTGTTTGAAAACTTATTAGTCACTCACTCATAATGAGTATATAAATTAAATGGTCCCTCGGACTCGGAAAGTAATAATGAAAATGGCATTAACGAAGCATGCAAAGAAATATTATTCAAAGAAATAAAAATGCAATGTACATATATAGCTATTTCACAAGATCTTGAATTCAATCAGAAAAGAACAATATTAATTGATAATAACAATTAAATCATGCGAAAGACCACATTTCAAAAGTTACTTATAATAAAATATCCACTTGTGATTCGTTAAAATGCTATGGCAATAATTCGATAATATTGTTAGAATCGTGTAAGTAACATGGAGATATTCTTTAACCCATTTTTGGTAGAGATTATATCTAAGTTAAAGTCAATAATTAATTTTAATAACGTATTTCATGAGATTCACAATTTTTCAATTACACATCTCATCAAGTTTTATCAAAAACTTGATTTTAATCCTCACCAAACATGGACTTAATGTAAAATCTTATGAGTGCATATTATGAAAACGAGTTCAACTCTAGAGTGGCTTCCCATATTTGTATTTTACTATTTACCACAAATTAATCGCCTATATTATACTCACGATATTTGCCCATATGCATCTCTATTAATCGACTTGTGAGTCGGGTTTTTCCTTTCCTTTCTTTCTTTTTTGTTGATCTATGAATGCATAGAGTGTTATTGTGATGCATATTATTGTTAACTATACAACAAAACATGGAATTACTTTATTAGGAACTCTATTTTGAATATTGCATGTACATTTTAGCCTTTCACCAATGCTAATAATATAAATATACAAAATGTAACCCTTTCGGGGGTGACCGAGTTGGTAGAGCAGGTGAATGCGAAGACCAAATGCCGCGAGTTCGAATCCCCTGCTAACACTTCCTCGATCGAGCCCATCGCACCGGACTTGTCTAGTGTGGTTTATCTCTCCTGTATGATTTGCGGACTACTGCACATGAAGTAAGGTTTATTCAGTGCACACTCACGGTTAACGACTACAGGTTCCTACGTCAACAAAAAAAAAAAAACATACAAAACGTATTACTTGGCAACTCTAGCTGTGAAACCTATATTTATTAGATGCAACAATTGTCATATATACATATTTGCTACATTTTCGAATACTGTAAATAGCGATATAAAGTAATACAAATTGTGCATGAAACATGCCAGGTTTATAAACTTTATTAACTAAAATCAACTTAACATTTGACTTTATCGTATAAGGAAAAAAAACTCGCTTTTCACAAAATATTACCATTGATCATTGTACATGTTACTTTATAATCGATCAAATGGATCAATTATCACACGGAGATCAATCCTCATGTAAAATGACTAAACATGAAATCTAGATTGATGGAAAAAAAACCAACAATTATTTTCACACAAACTTGTTTTTAACATTAATTCATAATACGTTCTTTTGATTTTTTGGAATTTTTAATATGAAATTAAGTAACTATTAATTATTTGTGAAAATAAATATTACCCCTAAGTAATAAATATGCAATTTATATATCTATTTTTTGTGAGAGTTTATATTCAATCAGAAAAGAATAATATTAGTTGATAATAATAAAAATAAATAAAGTATGCGAAAGAGCTTTTTTCATGGCAATAATTCGACAATAACGTTACAACTTACAATCACATAAATAACATGGAAGGATTATTTAACGTGAGCATGCTAGAAAATGAGTTCAGAACTCGAGTAGCTTAGTTTTATTTTTTAATTTTTTTGGTTTTTCTTTGACAATAGTATTTGCCTTTATGCATTTTTATCAATGAACTCGGTATTTTTAATTCGATGAATTTCAGTACTGTTACAATGCTATCAATCAGCTCGTGACTTTCTTTCTTTTTAAGGAAAATAAAAATAAAAATAAGACACTCTCTCTAAGATGAGCACAAAAGTGCCAACAACAACATTTAATAAACGTTGCAAATTACCTTTTCGCAACGTTTATCTTCAGATTTGACCTTTTGCAACGGTGTATAAACCTGTCATATCTTTTTACTTTACTGCAACACTGAAGCCACAACATATGCACAAATATTGCAAAAAGGTCTTTCGCAACCTTTTTTGAACATGGAGAAAAACAATGTTTGTTGTCATTAATGTCTTTTTGGTTTTGACATGTGGGAAGATATACTTTTCCGTATATTATCAAACAATAATCTAAATTTGATGAACTTTCAAATGTTACAATTCTATCATTCAACTCATGATTTTTTAATCGTCGTGGTAAGTTATCCAACAATTATTTAAATCCGATGAGCTTTCAAGTGTTACAATATTGAAAAGCAAGCACATGGTGTTACAATATATATTGAAAAGCAAGCACATGGCCAAACCCTAGTCTACATCCAAGCACCAAAGTAACGACATTTGAATTCCACACACACAAATCTTAAGTTTATGTCTTTTCAAAGCTTAAATATGATAGATATTTTTGGTCCCTATTTGCCGTCTTCTTCAAATCCATTTTAATTATATATTTCATGGCCATTTTAATTATATATTTCATGGAATTCACAATTTTTATTAACTTTTTAAATACTTTTTCACCAATTTTTATTCAAACCAAACAAGGACTTAGTATGCCGTATAAGCAATACAATTTCCATGATTTTTGATTAGTTTTCTTGTATTATTATTATCTCATTTCCCTTCAAACAAGTTAGTTTGTGTTAAAACTTACCAATCGTTTTGACTAACTTATTGGGATTGTCCACGTCAATGCATTTTTCAATTTCTTAAAGGGTATATAATTCCAAAAATAATCAATATCAATATTTGACAAATTCAATCAATATGAAACATCGAGAATCTTCCATTTCATCCATATATAAGAGTATTTCTTTTCTTTTTAAAGAATAGTCATTAAGATTTTATTATGGAAATAGGATACAAGTAAGTTAAGCAACTGTTTGGTACACATTTTTATTTTCATTTTTTTACTCATTTTTAACCACACATTTTTCAATAATATAACATTTTTCATCACATCAATAATTTTTCCTTCTTTTTCAACTATACATTTTTCATTAATCTACTATTCCAGAATACATTCTTCAAAAATAATGTGGCTCAAACACACCCTAAATAACAAATGTTTATTGGAGAATAGCATATTGATGATCTACCAATCCATGCAATTAAATTTCCACAATACAACGATAAATTTTGGAAGGAAAAAAAAAAAGAAAAATAATTATTTTTAGTAGTTATTTGACCAAATAGGATCGTCCAGTTCTTGTAGATCCTATCACTTAACCGAGTTTGAAAATGAAACCATTGGTTCCATCTACAAGTATATATGGAATCGGACTAGAATCGAGCTGTTCTATTTCGAAATGGTTCCATCTACAAGTATATATGGAATCGGACTAGAATCGAGCCGTTCTATTTCGATGCAATTCGATTCCTTAGGTTAAGCTCTTAAATTCACTAACTCATGTAAATGAAGTGTCTAACTATAAGTTCTAAAGCTATAGTTGTTTAATACCTAATTTCTTCATAATCTATTTATTAAAACGAATTATATTGATGCTAATAATTTACATTTTTCAAATGTATCTAAACATGATAATTTACATCAAATGTTTAACTTCTATTTTCTTTATACTTTGACGGGTAGAAAGTGTTAATTTGAAAAGTATGAAAAGAACTCAAACCTCTATAGAATTACATCTATAGAATTTAATGGGTCATTATGTTTGAGTCTATAAATAATACCTTATTAAATTGAATATGAGTTTGATGCACTATGGTGAAATTCATAAGAAAAAATAAAATGGTTGGTACATCGGTTAGCCATCAATAAAAATAGAAAGCAAATATTTTGGCTTTAAATCTGATTTTTTTGGTTCTTGGTATTGGAATCAAGAATCAACCGAACCGAACCAAAAGTGAAAGGTTTTCGATCTCGATATTCAGAACTTATTAGGGTGTGTTTGATAAGGGTGGAATTCCATGGAAAATGGAATTGATTTTCCATTTTCCAACTTTGTAGGTGTTTGATATGCTTTATTTTCTTGGCAAAATGTTTTCCACCCTTTTCTAGGTACAAGTCTTTTATGCACAAAAGTTTGAATTTGTTTTCCCACCTATTTTGTGGGAAAACATTTTCCACCTTTTTTTTTTCTTTGTGGGGGCAATGGGAACAAATTCTAGATACAATGGTAAATTTTTTTTTCACTTTTATTGATAACTTCCATGCAAAACAAACTCAAACGAATGATATTCGGTATGGTAAAAAAAAATCAATTTTTTTTTTCAAATTTTTTTTTTATTTTTTACAATTGGAACAAATTTTAGACCCATTGGTAGAAATAATTATCACTTTAATAGATAATTTTCATGTAAAACAAAGTCAAACGAACACCAACTTTAAAAATTTTCCAGGTGGAAAATTATACCAATCAAACACATTTATTTAACAATTTCCTGGAAAACAAGTTCTAGGCAATATTTTCCATGGAATTCATTTTCTTTCCACCATTGCAATCAAACGGACCCTAAATGTTATTTGGACATGAATTTTCAGGCACGAAACTTAGGTTGAGTACAGCTCATCTCCGTTACAAATTTATATGTTTATTCAAGGCAAGCAACAAATGGAAAAATTGATAAATGAAAGTTACAGAAAAAACATGTTCACATAAAAGTACAAGAAAACCCCTATTGGCCTGGGAAATGTTGAATTTGGGTGGTCATAGCCGTGTAGACCATGCTAACAAAAACACACAGCAGCAACTATTATTCTGATGATTTTCAAGTACTAAAGAAAAAAGTCGTCACCTCTTCCATCCTCTTTCTATATCTACACCTGTTGTTCTTCTTCTCGTCAAAATTAATGGCGACCTAATAGAACCCATAAAATTTCTCAAAAAAAAGTCCCAATTCATGGAAATAAAGAAACCTTAATCCTTGTTGTACTGTTCGTATTTGTGTAAATATATGTATAAATATTCACTTCTTTTACAGGTGATAATGAACAGAGATACTCTGAAGCGGGTTCCTCCACAATAGAATTACCATCAGATTCTACACCAACAGCACCAGTTGCGTCTAATTTTAGACCGAACAAATAAAAAAACCAGATGCAAAATCTGACCCAACAAAACTTGTATAGAACAGCAAGCAAATACGGCAAAGAACCAAAGGAAACATGATTGAATCGCTCATTTCCCGTGTTTTGGCTTTTAGTTTTTACAAAACGGGCTTTTGGCCATTTTGTGTTTTCAGTGTAATTTTTATTTTTTTTTATTTTCAAAAACACATTTTCGATAACAAGAAAGAGAACACATTTTCACTGTTTCGAAAAATCGAAAACAGAAAACGACTTGAAAACGACAAAGAGACATGTCCGTAGTTTTCTAGTAATGATTCGACTTTGTGCTTAGACCGTTAATTTACGTATTGTCTGTTATAGGTGAGCTTAAATCGATCTTACTCTTCACGAATTTTTATCGCATTCTCCGATATTCAAATCCAAGAGATTTACTTTATGAGAGATTTAAGTTAAATCCTAATATCAATTGAGTTCGAATCCTAAGAGACACGATAGAAAGTCGTGAAAGAGTAAGATGATAGATCCACCCAAAATGAATAATATGCATGATATAACGGTTTGGACACGAGGCTCAAGATGTTACATATACTACATACATCTGTCTTAGATTTAGGTGGAAGGTGGAAAATCTTATTTACCATTGGTGTAGTTAGCGTATAACAACACCCTTCGGGCAACCATTAGGGATGACACCTTATGAAGCCCTTTATGGATATATAGATCTTTGATTCATTAGGACAAATTCGCAGAAAAGAGAGTTTTGGGTCTAAAAATTGTTGAATGAACCGTTTAGGCTATTGATAAGATAAGAACCAAAATAAAGACAACATACGATTGACACAAGATTTACGCCGATCATATATGGAAGGATTTGGAAATCAAAGTTGGCGACAAAGTTTTTCTGGACGTAGTATTGATAAAGTGCATGCTTCCTTTTGTCAAGAAAGTAAAGTTGAAACTTCGGTTCATCGAACCATTTGAAATACTCGAGATGATTGAAAGCGTAGCGCATCATCTCGCTATTACCATCCTAGCTCTCGGTAGTGCATAATGTGTTTCACGTGTATGAAAAGTATGTGCAGTATCCAGAATACATGATGAATTATCAATCATTGAAAATGCTACACCACTTATCTTGTGATGATTCCCCAATAGGAATTTTTCACGCAAAGGTTCATATGTTAAGAAATAGCCCTAGTTGAAAGTTCAATGGCAGAATCATGGAATGGAAGAGACAACATGGGAGAAAGAAGAAGAAATAATCATTTCTCATTTACAATTCCACGTTTGATAATTTTTAAAGTTTACTTCGTTTTCAAATGTTAATAGAGGTAGATATCATCCAAAAGGACATAGAAGATCTCAAAGTCCTCTTGTTCATGTTGTAGCTTTTGTGTTTAACCTGGGTAATGCCTTGTAATTGAACTTTGGATTCGGGTTTCATTGAAAATTACTTACTTTAAAGACCTTGCTCGACCTTAATGGTATATTTGGCAAAAATGATACAATAATATTGGACAATTTTAAAAAGAATAAAAAATCAAATCTTGATGATTTTGCCGTTAGTCCCATTAATATTGGACACAATATACTATAAGTGTAAAATAACACGCATGTTTTACTAACTAAGATGATAATCATCTCGTACGTTATTCTTATTCTCACCCTCACGACATTTACTGCACTTATTTTCTTTCTACACAAGAAATGATGGGGGCATTAATTTCCACCTTTGTGATTATGTACTTTTTGGTAAGCACATAATATTTTTCATAAAATTTCTAAAATTAAGAAAATAAACATAAATCCCACATTTGTAAATTGGTTTTGTGTATAAATATATTGTCCAAAAACCTTTGATAGGGTAGCAAACTAACCATGAAACTTAAAATGTCCTACAAACCACCTTCTTCAACAACAAAAGCCTTCAATATTTTTCTCATCTTATTCTCTCTAACCCTCATTTTTCTCACCATAATATACCATGAAAAACTTCAAGAGACTTGTATTACTAGACTCCAAATCGAATCTCAACAAATAACCTTTCCTCAACATATCACAAAGCCTAGATGGTACGAATTTGTGGCAAGAAAATTAAATAACCGAAGGATGAAAATCGGGCTAGTTCATACAAATGACGCTTTCAATGAAAGCAAGATATACGGAGATGCAGAGATGGTAGACGTACGTTTTAAGCGCATTGCAAAGAATGTACAATGGAGTGACTTGTTTCCACTTTGGATTGAAGAAGGTTTACCAAGGGATTCACAGCCTTGCCCGGAAATCCCAATGCCAAGGTTTGACGAATACCAAGATTTAGACGTGATTGTTGCTAGGGATCCATGTGGATCAGGAGTGGAGAACAGAACTTTTGAGGATGTTTTTAGGTTACAAATTAACCTAGTTGTTGCTGACCTTTTGGTGAGAAATGGCTTAAAGAATCTTGAAAGTGATCGACCAGTTTATGTTGTGTTCATTGGCAGTTGCAGTCCAATGAGGGAATTGTTTAGATGTGATGATCTATTGTGGCATGAAGAAAACTTTTGGATTTACCAGCCTGATTTGAGAAGGTTGAAACAAAAACTGTTCATGCCTGTGGGATCATGCCAGCTTGCCCTTCCATTTGCTCAACCAGGTTAATACCTTCATGTTTTCATTTTAATTTCACTGATTTGGATAACCTTAAAATAATTCAAACTTATTTCTAAGTAAATTTTTATTTTTAAATATGTTTTTCTACTTGTAAAAAAGTTAGTAATTTCTCAAGAATGGCATGAGTTACTTTCAAAATAACTCTTTTTTTTTTTCATGTGTGCGCGTGCGCTTTAACCAACACATAAGACTATTTATTTCTTACCGAGTAAACTTTTTAAGCTTAGCCAAATATGCATAATTGATTTTTCTCTCTCATTGTAACGAAGTTTTCTGGTTGATGAAATGGTAAATTATTGATAAATGCACATAATTAAATTTCCCATATTATATACTTAGGGTCGAATTAATACCATATCACTTATACCCTACTGGAATTAAGTCATATATAAAAAAATACTGATTTTCTGTTTTCTATAAAGCTTAATTTTGTTACTTATAAGTAAACATTTTGATCTTAGCCAAACCGCAATAAGTATTCATTTAATTTCTTACTGATGAAATGGTAAATTTATTGATAAATGCAGAAAATACCATTTCCCACATGATATGTTAAGAATTAAGAGTAAAGATACTTTTCTAATTTTGTATGTTCATTATTTTTTCTGTGATTGCTAAAAGGTTTTTTTTTTTTCTTTCCTTTTGATTCATGAAATTATAAATTCATGATAAATGCAGAACCTGCCATTTCCCACATGATATGTTTAGGGTGTGAATTGACCTTTTTTTTATAGTATAATTAATTACTGCTCCAATTAATAGTAAAGATGCTTTTCTACTTTTGGTCGATATGAATTAGGATACAACTCAGTAAAACGAAGAATCAAATTATCGCTTTATATTCTTTTTGTAACTTTTGTTTCCTAACGCTTGATCAAACTTTACGAAAGTATTACATCTAACGCACATTTATCGAAACTATTTTACAAATGCATTGAAACTTTATGCAGGCTTAATCGATCAAAAAAGCATTATCAACAAGCCAAAGGAAGCTTATGTTACTGTGATCCATTCATCAGAAGACTATGTTTGTGGTGCAATAGCTTTGGCACAAAGCATAATCCAATCCAACTCAACCAGAGATCTAGTCCTACTAGCGGATAACTCAGTATCTGCGAAATCCCTTAAAGGGCTAAAAGCAGCTGGATGGAAAATCAAGCACATTGAACGAATTCGAAGCCCTCATGCCCAACGAGACGCATATAACGAGTGGAATTACAGTAAGCTTCGAATATGGCAACTTACGGAGTATGAGAAAGTTCTATTTATAGACGCGGATCTTACCATTACAAGAAATATAGATGGATTCTTCGTGTACCCGCAATTATCAGCTGTTTGGAATAGTAGGCACATATTCAATTCTGGGGTGATGCTGATTGAGCCATCAACGTGTACATTCGAAACCTTAATGGAGCACAGGTTTAAAGTAAATTCATACAATGGGGGTGATCAAGGGTTTCTTAATGAAATGTTCGTATGGTGGCATAGATGGCCTATAAAGCTAAACTTTCTTAAGGATTTCGTTCTTATTCCAGATTTGGTTCATGAAATTCCTAAAGACATTTATGCTCTACATTACTTGGGATTGAAGCCATGGATGTGCTATCAAGACTATGACTGTAACTGGGATTTCGAGGAATATAGACGACATGCTAGCGATTCAGCACATTGGAGTTGGTGGAAAGTTTACCATGCCATGCCCAAGGAGTTAAGATCTTATTGCGCATTGAGTCGACAAATGGAATCTAGGCTGCGTTATGCAAGGAGAGTGGCTAGGAATAACAGTTATCCTGATGAGCACTGGAAAATCAAGGTGCAAGATCCTAGAACACATTTCTTATCATGATCCTTCCCATATGATCAGTAAGTATATGTGTTAACAATTTAGATGCTGATTCCATGTCATTTTCGTGTTTATTTATTGTTTCTCCTTTTTTCTATTGTAATTTTGCTAAACAAATTAATATTGTTTTGAGAATTTTTCCATATTCGTATCCTGTGAAAAATATATAACTATACTCCCGATGGAGTCTTTGATTTTCTAAACAAAAAGACAAGTATCAGGACAATAAGGAAAATGTATTTTTCAATTTAAAAAAAAAATAGGGATGAAACATGCTCTCAATAAAAAATGACAATAAAAAAGCAATCTCTAAAAGCTCGTGAGAATCATAAAAGAAACTTTTGACAAATCCAGCAAGTTATAGAAACTAAAAGAATAAAACAGTCCTCAAATTTTAGTAAAATATTCTAAAATGAATTCGTTCCCTTCGTTTTTTTTTTTT
>CAIGRQ010252850.1:0-13034 GCA_903798375.1 Fraxinus sp. D2006-0159 | reverse complement strand
TTTTTTTTTTTTTTGAATGTGATTAAAAAATAGGAAAAAATTGTGGATTTATGTGTAAAATTATATTATATGAGAATGTATGGTTAAAAACGGGTTTTTGGAAAAATCGGGCTCAGGCAGAAAAATATACTCTTGAACCATGGTCACACCGTCTAACTGTATTCAACAATTTTTTTTTGAGATTTTTCTTCTGAAATTTATAGGTGGAGAGTGGTTCGACCTAAGTATGAGAATTATGATGCGATGATGTTGCTTAAAACCACGATTTTTCTTAAACACTGGAAAATTCATAAAATTCTCTTTCTTTAAAGACAGTAACATGATATTTAGGCTTCTTAATAAATTATTTTAATTTCGGTTACCAAACAGGACGCGATGGTGAAAGATACATTAGAAAGGGCTACGGAGCCAAACCTAAACTTGAGAGCTTACCTCCAGGATGCTTACATACATCCTGTCTTCAAAGGAATCGAGTTTGAGAGACCACCAGCTATTGATGAGGAGGAGAATAATCCACTTGTGTCTACCAAGAGAAATTCTCGAAAAAGTAGCAAAACAGGTTCCATTGCCTCTCCTGATGCTGGTGTTTGAATAACCGAGGAATCCTTTTGCACTTTGTCCAAAATGGTACTCAGCAATGCTCATTCTTTGTTATCAGAATATCAATTTCAGTTAGATATTGTTTGGTCATATTTATCTACAGATGCACAAATTGTGTGCAAGATTGGGTAACCTCAGAATCACAGAAGCTATATAACTGCTAAAGGAAATATACTGACTTTTCATCCATGTTGTTAGAACTCTAGCTGTCTAAATCTAAAGCCTATTGGCATATGCTAGAAAGGAGTTTCACTTTCTTGCCGCACTTGTCATATTTTTTTGTCTCAGTTCCTGTACCTTATGATGTCTATAATTCAGGTCTTGAAGAAAGTTGTACATTTCGTCATATTTTTATGTGTTACTATGGCTAATAAGTAATATCAATTCTTTGTAGTTGTGGCATTGCTTAGGCTTATCTTCCAGTTCATCTGATTACTATGGGGACAATGCAGTATTACTTCGTCAAATTCTGATTCGCCCCCATATGCAAGTTAAGGAATGGAATTGTGTAATATTCCCAAGTACCAGTGTTTCACTAAGATTTCGATTGGTAATCCCGACTCGCAGAAAATACTTGGTTATTTTTTGTTATTAAACAAAGTTAATGTTGTTGTGGTGCTCCATGGAGACCGGACAAAGAAATACAGTTATACACCATGATTGAAGCCAAAAGCAGACCTATTAAGTTAATCCAATATCCAAATAAAAATGGTCAGTCAGCTAGAACTCCAGAAGGATCATATGTACAGTGTGTTAGATAACATTTTACCTAATCTGCCAACTGTAGATGACTATATTCCATACCTCTACATTAACATTAATTGACAAGTTTTGTTGAAGTAGGGAGAAAAAAATGTTCACCATAGGTACCGTAAATAAACTAAAATTTTCTGAACAAATTACCTAATAAAATTCAAAATCCAGTTTCTATAATCATTTCAGCAGCTGCACCCATTGCATTGATCCCACTAATTCCAAGGAGGGCCACAGCAAGTTCTTCCTCATTCCACTGTTTTAATCCTTTACTAACACTCTTCAAAACTTGTACATCCACCTCCAGCATCCACATCGGCGTGCATCCAACCATCAAGCTCACAAAACCCGTTACGTACGCCTTCCAGGTAGCCTTGTTACAACCAAGCGATATTTTTCCATCTAGAGCACTTGCTAGGAATTCAAAGTGCTTCCCTAGAACTTTAGGCCGATGTTTAGATGCCGCTGGTGTCATGTCAACTCCCCAGGCAAATATTCCCGAAAAAACAGCGAAGTATGCGAGAGCGTAACCACCAAGCATTGCAATCATACCTCCTGAATCCTCGCCATTGGGCTCCGACCCATGAACTGATATAAACCGTGATGGCAGTGTTTCTTTAATTAAAGATTGAACCAAGCTCAATCCACCAGTCATCCAAACCAAAGAAGCCCCCAGTGAAGCTGCAACCTTCACCTGGGTCATTGCAGAAGCAAGAGAAACCTGACCATATTTTGAACTGAATTTAGTTTTCTTCAGTTTCTCCAATTTCTCTGTAGGCAACCCACGAGTTGCAATATCTTTGACAGTGTGCAGCAGGAGAGAGACAATTTCTTCTGTCATAAACATGACATTTCTAACAGCTCGATGGACTCGTAAATATAGTATTCCAGGGGCGACCGCAGAAATGCCACCTTCGAAGTGAGAGCCAAAGCCATGACCTAAAAGAGCACCTACACCACCATTGCTTGCAACCGACGAATTGAGGCCAAGAGCTGTTGAAAAGCAGACTCTGAGGAGTTGAACCACGGCATCAGTGTTGTGGTGGAACACAGTTCGGGCTGCAGAGAAGACAAGGAAGTCACCCCAACGCTTTACCTTTTGAGTCCATAAGGCAGCTATTATTGACATGCATGGCCAGGGGCAACATGTGCCAAGGTGAGTCAAGGCTGGACCGACCAAGTTTAGAAAACGGTCAGTGGCTCTGTCAAGTTTATAGGTTATTGTGAGGCTAACAAGGGCCGCCAGGGGTAATGGAAGAGTCGCTGGAGAATTTACCCCTACAAGTAGAAGACATTTGTAGATTTTACAAACACAGATTTAGGGAAAAAAAAAAAGATCATTGCTCCATCTATAAATTCAAGGATTTCCTATCTCTGATGTATCATCTACTTCATCTATATGGAATAAACATGCAATGCCTTAAATTTCGTCTGCAAAGTTATACTGCACAATAATAGCTGTGAACCCCAAATGACGGATAACCATGCCATGCAGCCACATCTAAAGGCAAAATGACCTGTTAAACATATGCAAACAGAACAAAGAGGTACCTAGAGCAAGACATGGGACATCAACACCAGTGGCAGCTAAGATTTTGTTTATCTGTTGTTCAACCCAGGATAAATTTGCAGCAGGACTCGGCCAGTCAGTTCCATTCATGAAAGCTGGCTTCCAAAGACCTCGAGTCACTTCTGCTGAGAAGTAACTTACAATTGTTGCTAAGGAAGCAGGAAGAAAATCAGCAAGATCTTTGAGACCTGAGATAGATACAGCATAGCAATGTTCATCAAAATGGTAACAGAAAGCAATTCGTCGAGAAATAAATGAGATTAAATTAAAATGCTACTTGTAATAAAAGCCGGTTTAACCTAAATATGATAGAGATTCAAATATTTTTGGAAGGAGACGTACATGTGGAAATCTAAATATGATTGCTTATCTATGCAATCATCTCTAAATTTTAGCAACAAAAAATTTCAAAAGTGCTAATGAATCGGATGTTTAACATATGTAGCAGTTCAGTTCTTAAACAACATTTCCATGTTTATGAAAGAAAAGTAGAACATTAAAAAGTCCAATAGAGTTCGCTGTACAAGTCTTAATGAGTAATCAAAATAAGCGCTCTCTGTTTCTCTCTCTCATGCATGTCTGAAACGGATCTGATGAGCACACCTTCCTAAGACAACAGCATCTGCGTTCTTCTAAGATACGATTCTAGAAATGCTAACAATGCGATTTAGTATTATAGATAATTCCTAACCAGTAGTCAGTTCACGAGGTGACAATCTCCCATGTGCACAGGCAGTAAGGGAAGCATCAAGCACAAAGGGAACAGCTTCAAGAATATCCCAAGCAGGTAATTTAAGACGTAGACAGGAATCGTCAGCTCCAGACACAGAAGAAGTGCTACTTCCAGAAGTTGTAGGAGTCAGTGGCTGACCTCCCCTATTTATTTTTCTGAACATAAAATTCAGGAGGGCCTCGACAATATGGTGAACAGGGGTTCCAGGTACAAGACCAGAAAGGATAGAAGCAATACATTCTTGATGCTGCCTGTACCAACCCTTTAACTTTGGAAAAGAGTCCATGATTATTGGCTCTCTAGACGAAGGACTTGAAAATCTTGATGGTCTTTTGATTTTATTTTTATCCTTCAGTGGATTCTCGTATGATGCTAACTGGGAGTTGCGCACCAATAAGAGGTATTCTGGAGTTATATGGGATCCAACTGGAGGGACATCTCCTGATACATTTTCCATAGGAGGTTGATCAAACCTCCATAACTTCAACAGTAGAGTGAATGCATTAGAAAATACAGCATGGGAAGAAATTTCCTCCCCTGTTGTAAGAGTCCACGAGATGGTGGGTGCACAGGAACCAAAGACCTCACAGATTGGCATCAATGAACCCGCAAGTTGTGGAACCTGGAAGAAAATTGAACATTATCACACACAAAAATATGTATCTGTGGAATGTGTTGTAATGCCCTTTTTCCAGTATTGTGCTCATATCGATTTTGAACTCCTATGTAGTTATTTTTACATAGCCATGCAAAAACCATGTTTCAGTTATTGCATATTTGTTTACATATGGAACAGACATGCATTAGGTATTCAATGATTCCTTGGTTGTCTAGTTACTAAAACACGATCATCAAACCCGTATCTGGATTCTTCTGAAGACAGTCTCTGCAATATCCTTGTGCAGTTTCTAGGGGGGGAAAATCTACAAATTCAAAGTTGCTCTTGTCATTCTGAACTTCACAGATTCTTTATCGGAATTAAAATATTCAAATTAAGCATAAATAGACCTACCATGCCATGTAAGGAAAAAATCTGAATGCAATCAACAGATGATATTCCGACTAGGAGAACGTTCAGCAATGGAGCGTAACCTATCAAATGGCTCTCACTTCCAGAAAAATCTGTAGGAACTGCAGGTGAGAGCAGTCTTGTGATGAGCAGGACAGTGTGCTCCTGCAAGCATAAACAAAGGCAAATCAGGAAAAAAGAATGAGCCAGAAACGGAAATGCACAGGTTCATAAAAATAAAGCATGAGAAGATATTCTATCAAAAATAAAGACCTCTCAGTGGACTAGCCTTGAGAAGTACCAGTTACTATGAGGAGGAAAACCTCTATGGAGGGGAAAAAAAGAAAACCATTTCATGTGTTCCTAAGTATTCCCTTATGACGCTTAAGTTCTCGAAGTAATTTTCAATGGTTCGCACTCATCCGAGTAAATAAATTTTATGAAGAAAAAAAAATCACACCCTCCATGCAGAAAGAAAAAAAAACTAAAGCAACAAGAAGCTGAAAATCTGGTGTATTCTTTGGAACCAAAAGTACTCAGTAATTCTACTCTACCGTCACAGAAAGTCGAAAAATATAATGCATTACCTGTATATTCCAACCACGAGTTAGAGAAGCCCCGCAGAATATTGTAGCAGCAGACATCTTCTCATCATCCGAACCTGTGACAGCAATCTCATACATTTTCTCTAATTCTGCCAAGCTTCCATCAAATCACGAGCTTAAAATCAGTAGCCTTACCACTGGGTAAATTAACAGGAAAAAAAAAATTCTGATACACTTGGTTTCAGGCAAGAGATCTAACGTTCTAGCTAGGCATGGTTGAGAAGTATAATGGATGATAAGGATTAATTACACAATTTTTACCTATCATTTTACTGCTTATCATCTGTCCCTTAGGAACAAATTATCACAATGAAGTTATGCCATACTCATCAAAACAAGTTCATTTCAGGGTTAAAAGGATTTATATCCAGGACCTAGGTTGCTTTTACCAATGAATTTAAAGAATTTCAGCTACATGGTAATATCGGTAACCAAAACGACCTTTCAACCTTCCATTTCCTTTAAACAGACATTAAATAACTCCCCATTCCATATCTCATTCCATAAAATGCTATTCTCTTGCAAGACAGGCCAGTGTGTTATGGGTTACACCGAATAATGCAAACCTAGAACCATAAGTAGGTCAATCATTGGAAAGCTATTTTATCTCTGAGGCAATATATCATACGAGAAGCCAGTGAACTGTATAAAAAATTTTGAAGTGACAAAAGCCTTCATACCTAGAAGCCGGAGTTGATACCAAGGCGCTGACCATTGGAGGAGTTAAAGGTGACCCTTTCATTAATGATGACCAACCAGGCATCTGTCCAGAAACGCTTCGAGGAACTTGGTTGCAACGACCTTTTACATATCCGGGCCACATATAAGCTGCTGTATCCAACACATTTCTAGCAATGCAAGCCTCAACGATCAGATGCCGCAGGTTTCCAGCTGTAAATGGTTATAAGAAATTACAAGCAGCCAATTACTTGAGGAAGTTATCTATCAGTAAGAGAACAAATACGCCATTGCACCACACCCACCCTCAACCCTTCTCTCCAGGTTATAATGGAAAAGACTTGTCAAAAAAGACATCAATAGCAGTGGAAAATAATATTTGTATATATGGTGGTAGAAAGAGGAAATGAAGACACAGGTAAGACAAATTGGATCCGTATGAAGGAGTTGATAACAAAAGTCAAAGGCTATTAATAACAAGAAAAGAGAGGGAATTATTTTCCCTTTTTCTTTACTTCACAAGGAAAAAAAAATATTGCACAATATTAGGAATGGCTGGGTAGAATTTACTCAAACAGAGGATTGCACTCTCAATTCCCCTAGCTAGTGTAATCATCTCAGGTTAAAAATAGAAATGCTTGAATAACTTCCAAAAGAAATGCATCTAGAAACTAGAAGTTTGCAAAAAGTAGCATCCAAGTTGTTCCAGATAAAATAATTAAAAAATAAAATCATTATCACTTTCATGCAGATAATGAGGAGATAACTCACAACAATTCACAGGCATGTCATTCAAACTCATGCCATCAAGGTGTCCACCGCTTACTGTTAGGCCTGAAAGGAACACCATTGCTTTAGCAGCAGCTTGATTAGCCAATGAACTTACAGGAGGTGGTGGAATCAGCAAGCCTTCAAAATCATCCAACTGCTGCAAGCTGGAAACTAGGTCTTGCCGACGCTTTCCCACGGACTGTACATCTTTCCTTTGACTAATGGAACTTCGTTCAGCTTCACTGATCAAAGAAATCTCGTCCTCTTCAATAATATTGACAACTGCAAGAGTCGTAATAGACAATAACATGCACAGACAAGTATCAAGTCTAGGAACTGGACCTTCGCTTGAATTCCTTTCCTGAACAGATCCAAAAGCAATACATCACATTATTGGATAGTTCAAAAATGAATTTCTAGAGAAGCAAAGCTTCCTATGACATCTATATTGAATGTGAATTAATTAGAATTTTCATCAGGTCACTCTCAGTAACATATCAAAGTGTATCAGCAGATTGTATATCGAATGAGATTGGATCTGCTGCCAAAACATATGAATAAGCCAAACTATTGAGTCCTAAAGGACTTTGATTATACTAGCAAGGGCCTAAAAAAATATGTGATAACTCCTTGCATGGGACTAAAAGTATATAATAACTCCTACAACAAATTTCTCAGTTTCTTTTTATTCAGGAACAAGAAATTTTCCAAGTACAGTATTGGTCAGCCTCTGGAAAACATGGAAGGAATCAGGGCAATCACACAGTTTTCCACCCTTATTCCTAGAATTCAATGCAATCACATCATAGAACAGGTATTTTCTCAATCCCAAAGGAATTAAAAAGATGGAACACTTGACCTTAACTTTTAAATTTGGAAAACAAGTTTTACATTGATTCTTTTTGCATGAGCTCTTACCCTTTGAACAAGACGTAGAGCAGCAATCCACAAACCAAGAAATGCATCCTGCCAGGTGGTCTGATTTAATGCCTGGAGAGCCTTTACTAAACCTGCAATAGTCATTTGTATCAGTGAAACCATGTCAAAATAATAAGTGCTTGTTTGGTGGTGCTTATAAGTTGTGGGTCTTACATATGTGTGAATAATAAGTATCGTAAGTTGGGGGAATGTGAATAAAAGTATGTTTGATCAACTTATTATAATTAAGTTCTGCCAATCATGCTCTAAATAGCATGTATAAATAGTAAAACCATAATTTTATGACAATTATACCTGTAAGAGTTTCAGCAGCACTGGTAGCTGCCACTTGTGATCCATCCATTGTGTCTTCAAGATAAAGATCTATAGTAAGCCAGAGCGCTGAACGGCCAACACCATGACACTGCCCAGAGGAAGACACAGGAGATCCAGCTGTTACAGCATGAAACTGTTGCTGTAAATTTGTTTTGCATTTACGAGATAGAAGTTGACGTGTGTCGGCTGTTAACTGTAAGAGGGCCTCCGGAGAAATATGTTTTGAGTTTCTTAAAGATGAAGAATTAGAAGCAAGCAGTCGCAAATTCCGAATAAAGTATTCCCAATGCGCGGGCCTAAGAAAACATAGAAACACATGTTTTAACTGCAATTTTTAACCATGCAAAAGTTCAACAGCCATATTCTGTAATGTGAATCTCAAGAAGCTACTTAGAATGTCTCTTTATTTTGAAGAGCATATTATCCATTAACATAGAGTAACTTCAAGGTTTTTGAAAAATAAAGAAATACACTTTTTATACAAGTCCAAAAACACTATATTTATTTTTATTTTGCTTTTTCTCATAAGAAATTATGGCTAAAAGGGGAAAGATTTTCTGTAAAAACCAAAGAGCTGCCAATAAAAGGAGTAAATAATAAAAATATCAATTAATATATAATGATAATGATGCGTAAAGTAAAACAATAAATGAAAGAATTAAAAGTAGTATATAGATGGTGGGTATAGCTCTATGTAGGGTCAAATCCACTCTTTATTTTTAACTTTTAGATATTGAGTGTGTGTTGGACTCCTCAAAAAGAGGATTGACTCTCCAGAATAAAGAGTATGAAGTTAATAAAGAACCTCTTGGAGATGTTCTAAGTATTTACTCAAGACACACTCAGCAGAGAACAATGCTAGAACTTTAAGGTGAACACAAACAGAAACGAGATTTTTACATGTTTCGACGAGCCAAATAGAGGATCCGGGAAGTTACTTTAGTCCGAAAAAATTCACCAATTATTTCAAGAGCTGTTATAGTATTCATTTTATGCATAGCGTCTTGGCGTTCTATTCTCTTCCCATCAAAGCTATCAAGATTGTCTATTTCCATGTCTTGACTCCTGGTAAGCCACCTAGATTTCTTCTCAGAAGTGAGTTCTAGCAAACCGTCATCATCAAGCGATGCATCGAGTAGCTCCCATACAATGGAAAATATAAACACAACAACAAGAAGCCCAGGTTCGGATGACTGAATTTCGAATATCTGGGAATAATGAAGGACAACATTTATGGATTCCATAATCCTGCAATTGGATAGTCGAAGTTAGAAATGAAGCAAGTTGGCAATTATCAGTACTATTATGAGATTGTTCAGTTACTGAACAAATAAACTAGGCAATTAAAACAAAAATAAATAGTTGCACACATTTTTGTTGAAACAATATTTTACAACCATCACTAATGTATATCAAAAAAATGTAAAAAAATTTGTATTTCAAAAATACACTCGAAATAATTCAAGTGTTTCAACTACAACTAATAAAATCAAACATATTGGGGAAGAGTTTCTGATGGTAGAACTATAGGAGTTTAAAAGCTAAGAGACTATGAGGTAAATCATCCTGGAAATCTTCATTAATTCAGCATCATTTTGGTGGCAATGAAAAAGGATATGATAGAGCAGTTTTCTCCAGAGAGGAAAAAAAAAAAAAAACAAAAACTACATCTTTATTCAGATCTGCATCCAAATTAATGAATTATAATCATCAGATGGAGAGGTGGAACTTGGAAGGGAAGTGACCAAGAGTAGAAGTCTGACAAGCTTCATAGTGTCACAGAAAGCCTTAAATTGTAACGCAGGAAAAGCCCAATATTGTGATTTATGCCCCAATACGGCAATACACCAATTGATCTATAACTCTTTCAGACATATATCAAAGAATCACATGTTAACTGAAAATGAAAACTTAATTTGCTACCGCAAATGTCACTGTGCAACGCATAGACACTGCTTCGACAATTCATACTATCTCAGATAGTGTTTTTCCTTGGTTATTTTTCTAATTTTCGGATTTCCGCTATATTCTAAACCAAAATAAATCCTCTTAAGGCTTCAACAGTTGATAGTAGTTGAAATGCAATTCCAGGCCGATATGCAATGGACACAAAGAAAGAGTAAAACTAGTACACAACACATAAAGCATCACATATACAGATAACTGGGAGTTGAAACTATCTATCAAATTGTAATAACTCTTATCAAAAAATTAAGCCCCTCTTTGGTAGGGGAGTAAAATCCAAAATTTAATCTAAATCAAAGTTAACAATTGAATGAATTTTAACCACATAATTCATGGAACTCATAACTTTTCAACCACATATTTTATCAACTTTTATCAAAATCAAAATCTGATTTTAATCCCCACCAAACGGGGCTAAGAAATACAACAAATCGTACTTTTGATAGTTCGGTCCATTAGTTAGAGATGGCAACGAAAAAGCATATCTCTTAAGAAGCTCCATGTATAACCTATATGCCACCGGATACCTCCTGCGATTGGCAATTACCCTGCACAACATAAATTACTAGACACATTAAGCATCCATTTGGATAATAATTTATAAATGATTTATATAAATTCGCGTTCATAACCACCACAAATTAATTTCCACACATTTCGTCCAACTCACTACTATTCCTCGTTTTAAACCATTTATAAATTTTCCAAAGGGAGGCTAATATATTATACACGAGGCTGAGTATTATGATCGACAAATTAGGAAAAATGAGCATGGACCTAGTGGAGAGGAGCGCGATAACAAACATAGGTGGCACTATACGGATAGTCAGGGCCTTCTCAAGGAATTTCCAGGCGATGGGGACATTATTGGACCAGCAAATGTATGATACAAGAAGCTCTGCAACCTCGGTGGAGGGCATGGAGATTCCGGCGGCGGTGAGGTTTGAAGAAAGTTGCATGGCCCACATCAGAGGGTCCGTGCCCTTCTCTTGAGCCGCCTTTGTCAGCTCCAAAACTCCGTCCCACAACCGCTGCTCCACCTGTACTGCCGCCATGATTATTTCAATTCAAAATTGTTTTAGGCCAATCCAACTGCGTATAAATCCGTAATTATGTTTAAGATTTCATACGGATTCAGATTGAATTGATGAAACAATCCACTGTGTGCTTCAAAGTCTGAGAGAGCAATAGTCTCGTTTCAAACAACGTACCATCGAAGGTCCATCGAATGACTGAAGAAATCAAATTTGGAGGCTTTTGATCTGTGCAATTTTCTTCCGATTTTGATTAATTTGACTTGACTGCTCTAAAGTATTAACACTTTTTAAGTCCCGTTTGGTGTATATTATTTTCAAAAGAATGTATTTTTTTTGTTGATGTGATGGGAAATATGTGGTTGAAAAAGAAGGAAAAATTATTAATGTGATGGAATATGTGATTTTATTGAAGATTATGTGGTTAAAAATGAGTAGAATAATGAGAATGAAAAAAGAATGTAGCCCAAATAAGAGCTAACATTTGTAATTATTAATTTGATAAAAAGGTTGGGGACGAAAATACAAAGAATAAAAAGATTGGGAGCGTTTGCTATAATTTACCCTAATTTTTATTCAAATTTTTTTATTTTTTTATTTTTTTTTTTAACGTCACAAAGAAATTACATATACTTAAAGCCATAGTTTATCTTGTCTACGCTGGTTAGGAATTTTAATTGAAATAGTTAGTACGTTAAATTAAATATTATTTGCTTCGTTCTACAAAGATAAAATTACGTTCATTTATAATCTGTCTCAAATTCTAGAATATTTTTTTTTTTGTTTATAGTATAATTGATTTCTTAGTTTTCTAATACATCTCTATCTAATGTATCTTATTATCAACTTATATGAAATGTTTATATTTAAACAATTATTTAGGTTAGGGCTGAACATGGTCCGGTTCGATTTTTTTTTGAAGAGAACCGAACCGATCCAAAATTTTCGGGTATTTAATAAACGGAATCGTCGGGTCCAAATATAATTATGGAATCGTTCGAATTCTGTTCGGTTCGGTTCTTTACCATAATTAAATTTTTTAATATTTACAACAACACTACATAAATATAACTAATAACATGTTCATTCGTAACTATTACAAATTAACGTAACACAATTTAAAAAAATATAAATATATTTTTTAGCATTTACAGTAACGCTACATAAATACAACTAACGAAACGTTCATTCGTAACTTTTACAAATTAACGTAACCCAATTTAAAACATATAAATAACAAGTTGTCCAATAAGATTAATTCAATATATATAAATATCAAAAAGTAGATATTAATAATTTAATACTAAAATATCGGTGATCCATATCAATAATTCATGGGAACAAAATAAAAATAAGGTGTATACTTTACACCAATTCAAAAATCAGGTATATGGTTTGAAAAATTCAAAAATCGAGTTTTTTTTAATATAATATAATTAACTCATCCCACCTGCACCACTCATACCGCTCCGGTTACTATTCTGGCGACCATTCCGATCACCACTCTTCTTCGATGACTGTTCCAGCGATCGTTCCGGCGACTACTCCGATTCCGATAATTATTCCGACGACCATTCCGGTCACAGATTTTCTTTACCATAATTAAATTTTTTAACATTTACAACAACACTACATAAATATAACTAATAACATGTTCATTCGTAACTATTACAAATTAACGTAACACAATTTAAAAAAATATAAATAACAAGCTATCCAATAAAATTAATTCAATATATATAAATATCAAAAAGTAGATATTAATAATTTAATACTAAAATATCGGTGATCCATATCAATAATTCATGGGAAAAAATTAAAAATAAGGTGTATACTTTACACCAATTCAAAAATCAGGTATATGGTTTGAAAAATTCAAAAATCGAGTTTTTTTTTAATATAATATAATTAACTCATCCCACCTGCACCACTCATACCACTCCGTTTACTATTCTGGCGACCATTCCGACCACCACTCTTCTCCGACGACTGTTCCAGCGATCGTTCCGGCGACTACTCCGATTCCGATAATTATTCCGGCGACCATTCCGGTCACAGATTT
>CAIGRQ010252841.1:0-19490 GCA_903798375.1 Fraxinus sp. D2006-0159 | reverse complement strand
CATTTTAGTGCTTCAACTCTTACTCCAATGCTTGTTGGTCCCCAAACTTCCATCAATTTGTCGATTTATCCTCCTTTCTTTCCCAATTGTTTATAATCACGTCCAAAGCTGAAATAGGATAACAAATAGCCTAAGTTAAGTACAATCCAATAATAAAATATACAAAAGCTTAGTAAAATGGCCCCGAATAAGTGCACAAAAATGTACTTATCAAATTTGAATTCCTTGAACTCTCAATTGATTGCATAAGGCAGAAAACGTACACTTCTACATGTTTCCTCTCTATATGGCTCCTTCTTGACGCCTTTAGTTTTATGATTTCAAACCTACGTCCTGGTGAGGATAGTAATAATTAGGAGAAAAGTATCTCCTCTTTTAATTTATGAGTACTTATGTTTTTCTTGGTATTGAGAGTGCTTTAGGGACTTTGTAGAATGTATATCTTCATGATATGATTTTCTTTTCAGCATTTTAGAATTGAATATGATGAATACCGAGAATTTGTTCCTTGACTCAAAACAAATTCTCTCGAGCAAATCTCGATCGAAATTATGAGCCTTAAAAAACTTTTAATGTTGAATTTCAATGGTAATAGCTTGACAGGCTTCCATTGCTCATTGTTCGTATTGGACATCTTTCAAATTAACAATGAGAAGTGATTTTAAAAGTAATTGAAATGGTTAACCATGAGAAAAACAAGCAAAAATAAAACGAGAACAAAAAAATAGTGATGACCGAAAAATGGTCGGACAGCTGCCCGACTCAAGGTCGAGTGGCTGCCAGGCTTTATGTTGTACTTACAGCGGCCATTTTGTTGAATTGGACGGGCGCCCAATTTTGTACTGAGCGGTCATTTAGTACAAAAATTTGTCCGTTGTTATTTTGAATTCTGATGTCATTTTGAAGGGTTTTACACCGTTTTGGCTTGGTTTTTACACATTCTTACTCCCTTTTGGCTATATTTTTGAAAAATAGAAAATCTTTTGGAGATGTTTTTATGAGGAGAAATAAACTATAATGACTTATTTAGTTCGCACACAACCATTTAGAAGATTCGACGGTATTATAATTGAAGTTTTTAACTTCTTTTTATTAAATCATATTTAAAGGGTATTTTTGAGACGACCAAACAAAGCCCCTGTTTTGATATGTCAAAGCCTCGTCCCCAGCCAAATTAAGGCCTACCATTTAAGGTTGGGAACTCAAAACCCTATTACCGTTGAATTCAACTTAATATGTATTATAACTTGTTACAATTTTGCACATTAAAGAAAACTGATGGAAATCTAAAAGCAGCCACGGAGAGAAGGATATGAAATAATTAGTTTACTATTACTTTTTTTTTTTTTTTTCAGCCAAAATGTGAAAACAAATTCAAGTTTTGCAGACATTAAAAATGAATGAAGGGACTAGATAGCAGGTGGATTCTGTTTGGTTGGTTATGTATTTGTGTAAGAGTAAATTCTAATTTCTAAGGTGCTTAATTAATTATTTTTATGTATATTATCGAGTTTCGAGGTAGATTTTGAAATTAAATGTCATAGTTAGTATTTTCATATTTAAATGGTAAGACAATTTATCACTAACTTAGACAATTTAAGCATTATCAAAATCAAATATGCTCATTTAAGTTTTTTTTTTTTAAGTCTATTTTAAAAGGCCTAATTTGTTAAAAAGAATAATACAAATCTTTAGACTGCTATTGAGAAAACACAGAAGAAAATCAGGTAGTATAGATTTCTGATGAAGAGCTACATGTTGTGGTTACTTATATATCGGTATGTCTTGGTTTTATATGGAAAAATGAGCCTTTGATGGATAGGAAAAATAGAGCAGGCTTGCAATATTTGAAGTCTGTGATAGGAACTATAGGCAAACAGATAACTGCTACCTATTGTTTAGATTTTCAATGTTCTTTACAAATTTGTTTTTGGCTTAAGTTTTGTGTATAAATTAGGAGTAAATATCTTGTACTATCTCAATTCAACCGATACGAATTCCTTGGTAGCGAATTGGTAACCAAAACAAAATATTCTCTCTTTTGTTATGGTATCGGAGCTGGAGCCTTGAACTTCTCTATTTTACTGACCATAACATCCTTTCTTCACATCGGAATCCTCTTTTTCATCTGAAATAACGAGGTTCAACCCAAACTAACCTAAAGGGGGGAGGTAGTGAATAAGTGATTATACGGAATTAAAACTTATAATTAATTAGCTAGCAACAAGTTATTATTAATTATATCTAAATGGTTAAACAAACAGTCTAAGCTTTTCTATGTTTAAATACCGCAGTTATGAAAGTAATAAACAAATATAAGGAATGATCACGAAGAAACTCAAACGGATAAAAACTCCGATCACTTTGCCATTCAGAAATCCACTATAAACGAATTTTGAACTTACAGTCCGTCAGACACGACTACCACTAGTATTTTCTGACCTCCTGACTGCAATTCCCACAGCTTTCCTGGATTGCGTGCTTCTGCACAACTCTCAGCTGTAATTTTCAAAACCCTCCTGGATTTCGCGCTCTTGCAGCAACTACAGGCTTTATGAATTCATCTATCTCATGTGGATCAATGAGAACTCCTCGTTCTCCAACAACTGGAACTACAATCACCTTCCCTTGATCTTCAGTACTCTGACATATATATAGGAAGTATGAATTTGTCATTTGGATTAAGTGCTTTTGATGTTTTCAATGCCAAGAACAATTCACATTTGAAGGTTAAAGCTTGTAGATGAATTGGAATAAGAGGATGATAAGCAATATAAGTTTTTTTCAACGGTCAACCTTATGAAAATCGTTCAGAGGTGTTTGGTATTTATAGTTTAGGTTTTGGTGGTGAATGAGCTAGACAATAAGCTTTAAAAACTCGAATTACAATTTTTTTGAGAAACCCTGTCGTTTGAGCGAAAGTTGGGTGACAGGCGAGCGATGGTGTGTCTCTCGAGCGAAGCCATGACAATAGGCTAGCGACAATATTACTATTTTTGCCGCTCGAGCCAAGTCATGGTAATAGTCTAGCAAGATTGCGGCGGCGTTTTGACTTTGACAAAATATGAATTTAAGTACCTTTTGTTTACAAACTTGTCAATTACATCAAAAAAACATAACAAGCTCCCCGTTTGGCATTTTGTGACAAAACTACAATCTAAAGTCAAGTTAGTAGTAAAACAAATTATAGACTCAATGACTGACACAATCAACACTAACTATCTTGATTGAATTCTGTTTTTCCTTTATCAAAACCCATTTCCTGAAATAGATAACTCAAGTACCTAGTTTAAAATGTATGTGAAACAAAAATAAGTATAAAAGCAGTTCAAGTAGTTAATCCAAGTAGTTATAACTCATAACACGTCATTTCAATTTCATACCATAAGCTAAATTAAGACGTAATATCAATGCAGCCCAACATACCAAAACGAAACATTGATACTACAAAATATCAAATCTTAATATATCAATATTGTAATTATCATTTAATCAGATTTTTTAGATACATCATATCAAAACTAAAAATATATACTCCATCATCAACTACTCCCCTTTTTTGTCACAAAATGACAAGAGCTAACCTAGTAACTACGCAGCTGTATCAGCTGCATTTGCGTCATCAGTATCAGTACCCTCACCAGAAGCTGCTTCGTCATCCCAATGTCTCATAATCTAGCGCAAGCCCCGCTGTAAATAGCTAACAACCCCATAAAGTATAGCAAACTTACCTGTGTGATGATGTACACTGGCTCTCAGCTAAGTGATTTTAGCCATCATCCAAGCCTGCTGCTTAATAAGCACAGTCATCTATCCCATCAAGGCAACCTATGGATCAACGAGAATAGATGGAATATCAGCAAGTGGAGGAATAGACTCAGCGGGAGGAGGAACAGAAGTAGAAGAAGATGGAACATAGTAGGTAGAGTAGCAGAAGAAGTAATAGGGAAATCCAAGGGATCAAAAGAGATAAGGTCATCTATAGGATCAACGGCACAGTTGGATCAACTGCTGAGCCGACTCAGAAGAAGCATGTAACCTATTCTGAGAAATAGTGGATGGACAATCGGTCGGGAAACCTGCTTCAGAACTCACTCAAGAAAGCTCACTCCTAGGGTTGTCACTAACCGATATATCAAACAAGCATTAGGTAGCCCCACATTTGTCCCTGTGACTCGAAAATCACGTAGAATCGTGCACACAATGCACAATAGAATTTGTCGATTAGTGGGTAAAGATCCAGTGTGTATCGCACCTGGACTATCCTCCAACGGTGTGTTAAACAATGTAGAACGAACAAGAAAGTCCGCTTAAAGTGTGTCAACGAAAAGTTATTGAAACAAAGGGTGAACTACTCTAGGAATATGCACTAGACTCGAGATTACATCGGGTATGATCTTAACCGTCCTACCCCAAAGAAAAACCCTAAAGGTCGATCCGCCAATGTCATGAATGTTAGCATAAAATTCCTGAACAAGAAGACTAGGAGGAGACGTCAACTCTACCAACAACGGCTTCCAACATCGGGATTTGAAAATAGTAGTGAAGTCGGGTGACGAGTCAAACATAATGACCTCGCGCTCAAATAAGACGGGCTTTGAGGAAAATTGCGACCTAAAAGTGTCTTGGGTAATCACAGAGACAAATCTAGTCCAACTGTAAGATATGGAGGTACCAGGTGCTGGACAGTAGTATAAGCCCTCTTAGGCAATAACTGAAATGTGTAAAACCAACACATCAATACCTCGATAGAACAAAATAAAAAAATTATATGCATAAGATGCATGAATGTATGCAAAATGAGGCAATAGTACATATACATATGTAACAAACCCTAGCATGGATGCACATAAGGATGTCATGATGCCTACACATAGGTGACGTGATGACATACCGTGTGTCGTGACGGTATGATTCGATGACGTGACGTGACATCACCTCGTGGTGTCAACACCAATCGCACTATAAATGACATCAACACAACTAAACTAACAACTCGAACGTGATCAAATGTGTGAATGAGAATCGACTAAAAGACATTAAACATAAATGACATAAAAAAATGTTATCGAAAATGTGGCGTGGGTGTGTAATCCCATGAGTCCAACCACGGTATCAATCAAAACCTCCAAAAAAATCAACCACATTCATAAACAATCACAACTACAAACCAACAAAAACTTAATGTAGAAATCAATAAATATGCACTCAAATGGCGAAATGCAAGATGACACTTCATGAAATTAGTCCAAATACAAAATGCAATAGATGAGATTGAAGCAGAACCATCAAAATCCTCAAATAAAATGCGAAAAAAAAACGAGGGTTTTCGAACTTTACCTTGAAAGTGTGAGAAAACGAAATCAAATGAGTGGATTGTCACTCGAGCGAGAGGCGAACTATAATCAAGCGAGATAGCATCTGCTTCTATCGCTCAAGCTTAGCTCAATGATAAGCTAGCGAAAAACCTTTAAGAAAAATAGCACTGAATTTTTGAAAATATCGAAAAATAGCCCTTTTTTTAATTCACATCTCCGACATACAAATGATCAAAAATGCATGCATGAACAAGTAATGCATTATCAAAAAAAAAAAAAATTCCACGTACTCAAATCAAGTTCAAATGGAGTAAAGTATATAAGTGACTTACGTGTGTTAAGTGAACATAATTTCAAACCTTAAATTTGTGAGAAAGAACATGCGAATATCACTGTTAAATGAGTATTTTCCCTTACTAATGAAAATCAAACCCATAAAATTATTAGGACCTTAAAATGAGCTCAATTACACGTATATTTTTCTTTTTTCCTCCTAAATTTGAGCATATATTTTTTATGTGATTTTTCTCAAACATTACATTTTATGTTAGACTCTTGTCCATTAAGCGATTAAAATGACACCTGTAACGAGTTTTAGACTGGTTAACCCAAGTCAGTTGACCATAGGTACCAGGTTATGAGAAACCCCTAGGACTGAATTACTCGAGTCAAATAGGGTTCGAAAAAGAGTATAAGATGAACCAACCTTTATTTATTTACTTTATTATAGGGGGACTATATGTGAGCTTAGGTCATCTAAACAAAGGTCAATTCATTCAAGGTCACCTTACCAATAGATGACGACAGTCCCAAATATCACATATGTTGTCCAGACTTACTCACAAGATCACAGTGTGTGATGTGTAGATGGTACATGACGAAACATATACTCAGTACTCTACATAAAACCTAACCAAGTAATGGAAAAAATAGTACAAATCAAATGAATGCATACTCGATCACAAATGCTATGTTTAAGAACACCGTGAAAAGTCTAATAAAATTAAGAACCTTTTTCTTTAAATCAATAACTTTAATAAAACAAACAAAAACAAATGGGATACATACAAGACTGAATGGATTCATTGAAATGCACATGTATTCACCCAAGTACCTAATCAAAGAGGTACATGGATGCTCTTACCTTTAAGAGAATGATCAATCTCACAATCTTCCAGGTCACTCTTTTTAACCCAAATCTTCTTAGAAGTAGAAATGATTCTAGTTAACTGAGTCATCATCTCAGTTAATTGGCTTACTTGATTTACAAGGACGTTAACCTTACTAGAGATATCTTGACTTTTACTTCTAGTTGTGAGTTTACGACACCTAGGTCTTGTATGTTCCAGCGCACCACAATGGTGACATGTGAGAATAAACCTAGGTTCAAACCAACTCGAAGGTTGTTGCTGATTTATAGGACGATTGACCCTACGTTGTCTAGTAGGTCTCGATCCTAAGACATTCTTACCCTTGAGTTCAGGATTAACAATATTCCGAGCTTTGTAGGTGGCTAGGACAAATGTGGTACTGGATGTACTAGCAGCAGTATTACCATTTTGAATGTAACCCAGACCATACCTATTTCCAACAGGCTTGTTCGTCCCTAATAGATTATCAAATTTCTACGTACCACTCATAAATGAATGAAGATGTGTGTTAGATTTTTCAAGATCATTTATTAAGGATTTAACTTTGACTTTTAAACTCTTATTAACAAACTTCAATTCACTCAAGTTTTTGGTAGAGTCCTGAAGGTCACCTATGAGTTTTTTTTTCTCTCTCTTTCAAGTTCATTAACCTTTTTCCAGAACAACTTTATTGGCCTTCTTGATTTTAAGACTCTCTTCAAATAACTTACGACAAGACTCATGAATATTGGTCTCATCCTCGGTTTTTTCACTCTGTTCATCATTCTCCACCATTTCACTTTCCATATTAGTTTCAATCTTAGTTATAGACGTGAAGGCCATAAAATTTTGTACATCCTCACCACCAGATGTATCACTTTACCGGTGCCAAATACTCACAGCAGCAGAGGTACAACCACATGATCCTATCTTGGATCACCAACATCTCTCATCTAAGATTGGTGGATATATCATGTTCTTTGACTCTGCATCAGAAGTGTGTGGTGAGCTCAAGAAAATATTTGGAAGATCAAGTAATAACAAGATCTTCATGCTTGAACAACAGCGTCAGCAACTAAACAAGAAAAAAACCCAGCAAATGTCTACTTTTCCAAGTTAAAACTCATCTAGGAAGAGATATTGAGGTATGAGGAGCCTTTCAAATGATCAAAAGTATGTTGTGGTGCTATTTTGATGTTGAACAAAAGGCTAGAGAGGAGACAAATCATGAAATTCCTTATGGGATTAGACGACAGTTACGCCAGTCTAATGAGGACCCCATATCCTCATTAGATAATGTGTTCAACCTTGTTTTACAAGGTGAGTCTAATCATGAGCTCAATAACCTTGTCCAAAATGTTTCAAAATCTGTAGCAATGGTGGCAAGAATCAGTACCAGAAGGGAAATGCCAAGCAGACAAAAGAAAACTACAAGGGATAGGGTTCTAAGGAGAAAGCACCATGCACAGAATGTGGGAGAACAAACCATATTGTATAAACTTATTGGAAAATCTATTATGCACTTCAAACACAAATTGTATAAACCAAAAACCTGGAAGCGGAACCCAACAGAAATTGGTCAACAATGTATCCTCAAATGAGGGCTCGAGAGTATGAAGTCTAAACATCTCACCAGATTATATACGACATCTCATAGCACTTTTGCAAAGCCAAAACTTAACCCTATCAGTAGCAACTCAGAAAATTACGGTATAACTTTTATCAAAATGTCTTGCCTATCTACTGCTAGTTGGATTGTTACTATGGCCCAATTTGTCGGCCAGTAAGTAGAAGAGTCTGGAAATTGGTTGAATATGTTTTTAATTGAAAATACGTGTTTAATAGATGACTGTCATGTGGCTAAATATGCATCATTGGATGATATAATTAGCCTTGTTTCATATAAATGTTGGCTGATGACTTTAAGGTTTTATTCTTGGAAACCCAGTAGCTTTCTCTCTCGTTTTTCATCTTCTCTGTATAATCTTTGAGTGTTTTTCTTTTGTACATACTGTGTGTTATTGTAAGGGAGAAAAATTAGTGTCTCTATTTGGGAGATTACTTTCTTTGGAAGATTTCGTAAGTTGTGAGGGATCTAAGAACTATGTGTTTTTGTTATCGAAACTTTGCCTATTTTTGACGGTGCTAGTGGATTTGAGCTTAATTCTAACGTATGTTCAACGGGGGATTAAGCATTAGATAGCGGCCGCCAAACCTTTTTTTTTAATCCATTTTCAATTTTTTTATTCAAAAAAATCTCGATCTGTGTTTCACTAACTCTTCTGCTTTAGAGTAAATGTCAATTTTGAGACGACCTGTTAATATTTTTGAAGAATTCCCTTTGATCTGAACCTGGAGTTGATTCTTGGAATTTTTTGAGTATTTCTTTAATGTTCGCAGTTCTTGTAACGAATACTTAACCCTTCCTTTAAAAGAACCGATTAAAGTTTTTTTTTAAAAAAAAAAATCTCCAAAAACCTCCTAAATTTACCTTTGTCTAAGGGTCCCTGAGAGAACTATAGAATTTGAGGAATTAAGGTTTCGGTTAAGGAAATTCAAAACGTTTTACTGGTTCTTGAGAATTATATTCTGCTACTTTGTGTGCTATAATATCTTGATTAGGTTTAAATTCATATACTTGTTTTTGAATTGCTATATATTGTGAGCTTTGTGAATAATTTGAAATTATTTGCATTGAATCTTATCCATTTATTGCTTATTGAGTGTAAGTATAGCTGGCTATGAATATTTCCTACCTATATTTGGATTACATTCTTTATCTTGTAATTGGTTTATTTGGAATTATTCTGTTTGATATATTCTTATTTCTTATCTGATTACAATTACTATACTATTGCAAAGCATGACTTCTAAAGTAGATGTTTAAATTTGGGATGGCAAATGAGACTTTAGTCTCTAGCACTAAAAAATCAGAGCTCTTATGCTGCAGTTGAAATGTGCTAAGGCTATTGATGAATCTTGGCCAAAAGATTTATCTATTGATAATATAACTGAACAAGATGAATTAGCCTAGAATATTATGTTTCTTTATTTATCTGATTCTATAATTAGGAAAGTAAGGAAAACTAAAATTGCTATAGAATTGTGGACTGCTTTAAAGAAACAGTATCTCACTAAGACTCTACCAAATAAGTATTTTCTTTGTAGACAGTAGTTTAGTTTTAAGTTTGATCCTAGTAATGATTTAGAAGAAAACATGGACACATTTAATAGGATCACCTTGATGAAATGGTTGTCGAAGTCCCTATCACAATGGGAGGAGGGGAAGATTGTCCCTTTTCATTCCATCATTAAGTTGTTTAGCTAGGCTGGTGTGAAAACATGATCTTCAGGATCTAATAAACTGTGGTGAAAAGATCTCTGATGAACAAAAAGTGGTTGGTCTACTTAATGCACTAGGAGATAAATGTAATGATGTAAGAAATGCCTTAGAATATGGGAGAAGTGACTTGACCGTTGATATAATTCAAAGTTCTCCTTTAAATAGAGAACGGAAATTGAAATATGAACATAAAGAGGTCTTTCATGTTGAGAATATTTCATCCAATCAAAAACCCTAATTCAAGGGTGTAAGTAATTTTAGTCAATCCAATTCAATTGAAAGGTCTGATCAGAACTGGGTTCTGGATTCAGATTGATGTCCTCAATTGAAAGGTCTGATCATTACTTGAGTACATACATAGTGACTTATGGAGGCTAGCTCCTATACCAATGTATCTAGTTATAGATACTATGTTCTTACAATAGATGATTACTCAAGAAAGGTTTGAATTTTGTTATTAAAATCTAAATCTGATACTTTTACAATCTTTGGAGAGAGGAATATGCTAATTGAAAATCAAACTGGTAAGAAGATTAAGATTTTAAGAATTGCTACTGGACTTGAGTTCTGTAATACAGAATTTGATCAATATTACAACAAACATGGAATTTTAAAGCATAGAACTGTGACCTACACTCCTAAACAAAATGAAATTGCTGAAAGAATGAACTTAACCATTCTTGAAAGGACAAAATATATGCTGATTAGTTCAGGATTGCCAAAGATATTTTGGGAAGATGTAGTTAAAACTGCCTACAATATGATAAATAAATACCCCTCCATCTCTCTAAATAACAAAGTTCTTGAACATGTTTGGTTAGGATCAATGCCTGATTATTCCTATTTCAGGACTTTTGGATGTGGAGCTTATGCACATTATATTGACTCCAAATTAGACCCAAGATCCATGAAGTGTGTTTTCTTAGGATATGGAGGAGTTAAAGGTTATAGACTATGATTGAGGGATGTTAGAGGTTATAAAGTGATAATAAGTAGGTTTGTGATTTTTAATGAAAATGATTTCCTATGTCTTGGTGGCAAAATTGGAGAAAAATAATTGATAATAATTTCATTACTACTCAGATTAATCTTGATGAGCAAAATATTCATGATCAAACTCAGTTTGAGTTGGAGCCATAGATCATTTTTGATGATGAAAATATGGATGATAATAAGGACTTGAATCCTATACATGATTTACAGGATTATCAGCTTGCAAGGGATAGAGAGAAGAGACAAATAAGGCTTCCTTCTGGAATTCAATTTGCAGATTTTGTATGTGTTCAAGTTGAATATGATCCCACTGATATAGAACCAACTTCTTTTGAAGAAGTTGTATCCTATAAAAAATCTTCTAAGTGGATTGTAACTATAAAAGATGAAATGGATTCCTTACACAAGAATAAAACCTAGGGTTTAGTTGAAAAACCTAAAGATTGCAAATTGATAGATTGCAAGTGGGTTTTCAAAATTAAGGAAGGTGAGTTAAAGTCAAATCATAAAATATGTAAGGCAAAACTTTTAGTAAAAGGTTTTACACAGGGAGTGAATAGACTATACTGAAATCTTTTCACCCGTTGTGAAATACACATCATTAGAGTATTGCTAGCCATTGTAACTCAATTTGATTTAGAGTTAGAACAACTTGATGTAAAAATTACCTTCTTATATGGTTCTCTAGATGAAACCAAATATATATACCTCAACCCAAAGGTTTTGAAGTAAAGAAAAAGGAGAACTTGGTGTGTATTCTGAATAAATCTCTGTATGGAGTAAAACAGGGCCCAATGCAATGATATAAAAGATTTAACTATTTTATACAGGGTCTGGAGTTCAAGAAATCTGAATATTATCCCTATTTTTATTTCAAAAAGGATGGAGAATCTGAATTTTTCTATCTTCTTTTATATGTTAATAGCATGTTACTTGCTGGTCATAATTATGTTACTCTTAACTGTACAAAAGAAAAGTTAAAGTCTAAATTTGAAATGAAGGATTTAAGACTTGCTAGAAAGATTTTAGGTATGGAAATAAAAAGGGACAAAATTAATGGAAAGCTGTTTTTAACACAAAAATCTTATATTGAAAAGGTGGTTAAAGATTTTTCCTTCATGATGCTAAGCCTGTTAGTTTGCCTTTGTCTGCTTGTGTGAAATTATTTGTTGATCGATCACCTAAAACTGAAGATGAATTTAAAAGAATGACGAATGTATCATATGCTAATGCTGTTGGATTTATCACGTGCATAATGGTGTGCTCTAGAACTGATATTGCTTATGCTGTAAGTGTGCTAAGTAGATTCATGAGTAATCAAGGTGAGTGAAAAATCTAATCAAATATTTGAAAGGTACAAGTCAATAAGGACATATGTTCAAAATTGGTAAAGATGGTCTTAAATTGAAAGGCTATGTTGATTATGATTTTGCTAGAAATTTAGACAATAGGAAATCTACAACTGCATATTTCTTTATGATAAATGATATATGCATTAGCTGGAAGTCTCAACTTCAGAAACTAGTTGCTTTATCTTCAACTGAGGTTGAATATATAGCTGCAACTAAAGCAGTCAAAGAAGGTCTATGGTTAAAATGCTTATTAAATGAATTGGGATTTATGGGAGATCAGGTGGAACTTTGCTCAGACAATCAAAGTGTCATTTTCTTAAGCAAAAATCTATTTTTTCATGATAGATCTAAGCATATAGATGTTAAATTTGATTTTATTAAAGATATAATTGATAGAGGTTATATTAGTTTGATCAAAATCCATACTATCGTAAATCCTGCTGATGCAGGTACAAAGGTAATACCACTTAATGAATTCATTGATTCTTTGAGATTATTGAATCTTGAAGTTTGTTAATTTTTTTCTTTGACTAGGTAATAAGAGAGCATGAAGTTAAGTGATTAAGTCTAAACCCACTTAAGTACAGTCACAAAATACATCAAAGGTAGAGAATGTAGAAGTTGGGTTGCTGAATTTTGTGATGCCCAAAATGTCTGCCTATCTACTGCAAGTTGGATTGTTAATATGTCTCAATTTGTTGGCCCAAATGTTGATCCAGTAAGTAGAAGAATTTGGAAATTGGAAAAGGCGTGTTTAATGGATGACTGACATGTGGCTGAATATGTACCGTTGGATTATATTATTGGTCTTGTTTCATATAAATCCTGGCCGATGACTTTAAGGTTTCATTCTTGGAAACCCAACAGCTTTATCTCTAGTTTTTCATCTTCTTTGTATAATCTTTGAGTGTTTTTCTTCTGTACATACTGAGTGTTATTGTAAGGGAGAAAAATTAGTGTCTCTCTTTGTGAGATTACTTCCTTGGGAAGATTTTGTAAGTTGTGAAGGACTGTGTCCTTGTAATCGAAACATTGCCTATTTTTGAAAGTGCTAGTGGATTTGAGCTTAATCCCAACGCATGCTCAACGTGGGATTTTGTGTTAGATAGCGGTCGTCGAACCTTCGGGCCCTTTGGCTGAAAAACTCTTCGTGTTCTTTTATTTTTTGTTTGTGTTATGCTCTAAAGCATTGAGTTGTTGAATTTGAAAATTTGGGACCAACAACATGGATTCTAGATACTGTGGCAGCTGATCACATCACATGATCATTTGACCTACTTATACAGAGAAAGTCTCTGCAAAATGTCTTGATCAACTTGCCTAATGGCAATATGATACCAGTTTCACATAAAGGAATTGTTATTATGTAACCTGCTTTTACTCTAAAAAAATGCTCTATACATGCCCAACTTCCATTACAACTTTATCTCTACAAGTCAGAATAGTTGAGATCTAAACACTTATTTCTTTTTCTTGGCTAAATAAAGTTTTATTCAGGAACAAAATAGTTGGAGGATGATTGGAATTGATAGAGAAAAACAAAGGCTCTATTTTTTGGAGAAGAATCAGCTCAGGGACAAGCTTCCATCTCACCAGCATGTGGACAACTCTTCATCTATTTTGACACCATAATTGTGGCATTTACGTTTTGGACTCCCCTCTGATCAATGCCTCAACTCGTTGAATAGTATATAGCCTAATATTCCTCTTTTTGTCATCAAGCACGAATGCTAAACTTGTCACGTGGCAAAACAAACCTGTTTGTCTTTTACAAAGAGTAAAAAAATTGTTGATGCGCCTTTTGATCTAATATTCAAGGATATTTGGGGCACTTTCTCTGTTAGTTTACTCAGCAGTGCTAATTGCTTTCTTACAATTGTTGATGACCATAATCGAATGACATGGATTTATCTAATGCGTTCTAAAAGCCAAATAAGGCAGATCATAGAGAGTTTATTCAACTTTGGTTGAAAATCAATTTCAATGTAAATTAATGGAATAAGATCCGATCAAGGAATCTATACCCTTCAACAAAACTCCATTGTTGATAGAAAACAATTACACTTGCTAAATATAACAGAGCTCTTACATGTCATTACTGCTGGGATATGGTATAGAGGCGAGAATTGTGTGTACGAGTTGAAAAAGTTCCTCTATGGCTTGAAACAAGTTTCAAGACAATGGAGTCACAAGTTACACTTCGGTCATCACCAAAATTGTGTTCACACAATCCAAAGCAGACTACTCACTATTCTTCAAAAAGACGAGCACCTCTTTTATTGTCATGCTTGTTTATGTTGATGAAATGGTGATAGGGAAAGATAATGAGATCAAAATTCAAAACTTGAATCAATATCTCAATAAACACTTCAAAACATGGTGAAATTGCGAATTTTCAATCAAACATTTATCAATTTTTTTATCAAAATTTACTAAAATTTTGATTTTAATCTATACCAAATAGAGGTAATGGGTATTGATCACTCGAACTACATGTTTAACTTGTAGGGAACAAGCTTTTAGCTTTTATTCTGAACTCTAACATTATACACTACTTTTTAAATGGGTAATGACGAGATTTGAGCTCTGTACCTATTATGCTCAGATATTAATTTATTTATCTAAATCGTATTTGATCAGGTACTAGTGTACTCCAAACTGTATTAGTGTACACTTCTTTTGGATGCCCTAAAAAGTGAAGTCTTTTCAATTTTTATGTGAGGTAACAAAATAAGTTTTCCTTACAAAAAAAATAAAATTATTAAGATATTAAAGCAAATTTTATCCCAAGTTCAAGTCGAAAGTCACCCATTTATTAAAAAATTGTACTTAGGAAAATGCATTAAATGTATTTGTGTTTTCGTTATCATATATTGGTAGGTATTTTTTTTATTACCTTTTTGGAGGGGTGGTGTGCAGTAAGTTGGGCATATATATTAAAGAGTGAAGTCAGACAACATTTATCATTTGTCTCTATGGTTGGATTTAATATAATAACTTTATGTGACAACAAAACAGTTGGTTGTCACAAAATAATCAAATGTACAACCATTCGGTTGATGCATTTATGTTTGGCATTTCAACATTTGTTTCTTGCACTCAAAATTTGTCTTATGTCTCCCATTGGGACCTCAAAAAAGCTATATATTGTAAGCAGTGTTTTAAAAAGTGCGTCTAAACGTCATCAAAATGATATGTGACGGAAACGTCAAGCCAAATGACTGACGTCTTATTTAGCGGTCAACTATTGCCATTGACCACTAGTACGTGTTTATGCGCGATTATGTGTGCCTAGGCGCACATTATTATTATTATTATTTCTTTTTTCAAATTCTTTTTTACAATTCTTTTAAGTTGAAAGTTAAATGTTGATTTACATTTGAAACTTATCTTTTTGTTGGAAAATTTTGAAAAAAAATATATAAAATTTCTATAAATCTATTTTAGATGTTTGATAGGTATTATTTTTAATTATTAAATGATTTTTTGATTGATTAAAAATTAAAATAAGAAAACATTATTTTATGTTTTTTTTACGCTAGCTTGGCCCCACACATCGCCATGTATTACGCCTTTTAGAACATTGATTGTAAGACATCTTTAATTTCCTCCCCAAGAAAACGGCCAAGCATTTAGATTAACTTTAGATGTGTTTGACAGGATGTGTTACATTGAATAAGAATTACATTTGTTCTATACGATATTTGGCTCAATGTTTACTATGATAAATTAATTTGAGTAGCTTATCTTCTCTTAGTCACAGATAGTTAAAGTAAAAGATATGTTTAGACTGAATTATTCATTCATTGTAAGGGATGTAATGAATAAGAAAACAAAAGTGGGCAGATTGAAATAAGTAAATATAAGCAAGTTTTAAAATAAATATTTTTTCTAACTTATAATAAGTATATTACTTATTATGATAACAATGAAAGAGTTAAAAATAATTGTTTTTACTTAAGAAGCATGAAAAAATAAATTGTCCATATATATGTATAAAAGTTACCATTACTAGATAAGTTAATTTTTAACTTAAAAGTAATTTACTTATTAAAACATGTCATTAACTTTTGATCTTATCACAATATTGCAATTTCACAATTTTCAGTGTTTTCTTGGTTTTAATATATTGTTAGGAACAGTGCATAGAAATTCTCATGCTTTTTTTTTTTTTTAGAAATTATCTTGTATCTACTTTCTCTAGCACATTTTCCGACGATATAAAGCGCTTCTAGAAAATTATTTAAACACGACTTAATTTGTTATTATTGTGCGTTTAAAATAAATCACTACAACAAAAAAGCCTACGGCTATGTTCAAAAAATATTGCCGTAGACCTTTTGCAACTTTTGGACGTGTGTTGCAAATCGAAGTGTTGCCTTAGAGTAAAAAGATACGACAACGTTTAAAAAATGTTGTCAAAAACCTTTTCGCAATATTTTCTAAATGTTGTTGTACGTCATATTACAATTTTTTATTTTTTTATTTATTTTTTATTTTTTTTGTAAATTGACTAGCAAAATTTAAAATACTCATTTTCAACAAATTTTAAAATTCCATAAAAATTGATAATTTCATTACAAATTTTTGAATCAATACACTTGAACATTATATAGTAATACATCACCACCTAAATAAAAAGGAGTTTCAAAATGAAATACAATCAAGTAACAAAATTCCAATCAATTCATTTGCTGCTTTAAAGATTCAAAACAAGGTACAAGAACTACAAAAAACATTTTATCACAATAGGGCAGCCTTCAAGTTTTTGGTGAAGTTTTCCAATTCTTTCAAGCCTTCTTCCATGAGTCGTCTGTTTGATTTTTATTTTCCCCTTCTTACTCGTTGCTTCTTTATTGACCCATCAACATTTCATTAGGCGGAGAATTCAAGAAACGGAACCCTCAACGTGCTTCACAAGCCCCTCAACGTTTGACAGCAAAACTGAAACAGAGAATTTCAAGGCCAAAACCGGAGAAGATAAATTCTCTCCTTTGGGTTCCATACTCAATTATGNGAAACGGAACCCTCAACGTGCTTCACAAGCCCCTCAACGTTTGACAGCAAAACTGAAACAGAGAATTTCAAGGCCAAAACCGGAGAAGATAAATTCTCTCCTTTGGGTTCCATACTCAATTATGAAGACATCATGGTTATGGTGAATGCCATTGGCAACCCAAACTTCACATTGTCCCCTGCATCGTAGTATCCTCCGACCAGACCCATCATTGAGGCCAGAAATGCCCCTCCAGTTCAAGAGTAGACACCTTTGCCCATGCTTCTTCACGAGCCGCCTGCTACAACAGCAAGGAAAACTCAGTTTGAAAAACACAAACCCTTTGTCAATATGCAAATACCATTTTTGGACTATACGGTTCAGTAGATTAATTTATTCTTAGTAGATGCCACCTCAAGTTATTGTATACTCATTTCTTATTTTATCTACTACAACATGAGCATACATCCATTTCTTACCATGCTCATTTTCACTACATTCATCTGATGGACATTTTGTTCTTTTAAAGGCACACACTGCCTATGTATTACATTTAATATCTATGCATTACATATAATTTCACTACACTCTCATGGCAATTCTCTTTTTCATCTCATTTGCATTACATTTAATTTCTATGACGAGAGAAGAATAATGACCAGAGATTAAGGAATCGAGTCGCGCCTGTAAATATGCCTTATACCTTGTTATATCCCAACACCTCATATTACAGTAAAAAAGGACTTACTGGAAAGGGAATTCCCAACAGTATATCAATCTGATGTCTAGAGGATTTTCAAATCCCTTAAATCAGAAGTTTACAGCTTGAACATATTACTACAAACAAAATTTTGTATTATCTATTCCTTGAGAATAAGATTTACATGCCAAGTTCAAATTTCCACCAGGTAAATGACTATTATTATAATGTTTTTGTTTAACCCTTTCTTTTGTTATTACAAGAAGGTAGATTGTGTAGGACTCAATATTTTTCACAGCCATTCTACCAGACTACAAATTAATTTGGCAATGGCCTAACATTTCCTATAAACCCAACAAATAAAAAAACACTACAACAAGCTTCATTATGTTTTATTAACTAGGAAGCAATAGGCCACAAAAACCCATTTACCTGAAACAGGATCATTGTTAACTATGATATTAGCTTGCACGAGCTTCATAACATAAGGTAACCATGTTTGTGTCTTTTTCATCTATGAGCTTCATAACATAAGGTAACCATGTTTGTGTCCTAGGTTTTGTTAAATAAGCCACAATGATCATTTCCCCAGAAATTCGCAGTCATATGCACCACCAAAAAGATGGACGGAGTTAAAAATGCTTCATTTTTTATTTTTATTTTTTTGAAATCTCACTTTGAAGGGTCAAGTTAATGCTTTTATTTACCTCATATGCCTTGGGTGATTCTATACATGAGCAGATACGTAAAAATCATAGAGAAGTCACCATTATTACTAATTAGACTTTTGCCTAAGACAGGTTAACAAGAGAAAAAGGAAAATTGAAAATAATTTATCAAAATTCAAAGAATCCTCGTATAATATGCACGTATGAAAAAAATAGTATAAAGTCAAATTCATGCTTCAATACACATAAACATATGCCACAAACGTATATATGTGCATATTTGTCTCCATTCAAGAGAAATAAAAGCTTATGAAGCTCTAAAATAACACATTAAAAACCAAGAAAAAGAAAATCGGAAGTTTGAAGCAAAAGACTTACTGGATAGTTAAAGGAAGCACGATTGCAATGAAAAATCTAGTAATCGGATTAACTTGCATTTCTACATTTTCAATACCTAATCCAGAATCGAGAGTAAGAATTTCTTTTCCAAATATTTGCATCGGAAAAATTTTAGCCCTAATTTCAAATTTCAATTGTACACAAAATCAAAAATCTGCATATACAGAATGGGAATGGAGGGGTTTTGTCTGACTGTCTGAGTGCCGGAACTTACCAGGAGACTGAGTGCTGAGGGCCGGGAGACTGAGAGAGCTCAGAGAGGAGTGAGGGCGGGTAGATCCAGAGCCGGAGCCATAGAGCTTGGAAGTTGGAATGGGGGGAGGCGCGGTCGCGCGGAGCTTGGAAGTTGGAGCCGGTGTCGTGACTGTCATGGGTGTGGCCAGTGACTGCCGTCAAGGCATCAACCGTGGGAGAGAGGATGGGCGAAGCCTTGAGGATGCCGTTAAACTGATTTGATTCATAGAGTAGGGGAAGAAGAAAGGACATGTGGAGAAAAGTAAGGGCTGAAATGATTTGATTTAGCAGGTTTCTTGAGTTTGTGAAACTAACAAGAAAAAAAATTACGAAAAACGTCTTTCGCAACGTTTAAAA